>JAOCNB020040232.1:0-13219 GCA_026546465.2 Palythoa caribaeorum | reverse complement strand
TTTCTTTCTTTCTTTCTTTCTTTCTTTCTTTCTTTCTTTCTTTCTTTCTTTCTTCTTCTGAATTTAAAAAAATTCAGTTCTTGAAATTAATTTAACTGCATAAAAAAAATAAAAATTATAAAATTATTTTGATAATTTATAATAAAATTATTTTGATCATTTATTCAGAACCACACTCCATGTTGCAACGAGTCACAGTTCTTCTAAGGTAAGCCTGTTGTGTGTAAGTTACACTAATTGTTTTGTGTTCAAAATGTTTTTTTTATCAAGTTATAATGAGCCAATGAAGTCTTTTTTTTGGCGATCTGTGCAATATGCAATGGAGGAGCTCTGTGGAGACGTTACAAAGATAAGCTGAAGCAGCACTTGGTTTGCGTCAGCAAAAATAGTAAAAATAAGTTGTTCGTCAAAATGTCTTTGATGTGACAATGCTCTAAAACAAAAATCGTGACTCCGAGAGCCTTGACCATTGCCCAGAAACAAATTTTCTAAAGCTTCTTAATACAGTATGTGCATTGTTGAACTGATTTTGAAAAAATTGTATTAATCATTCAAGTTTTATTTGAGAAAAAAGGTCCTGGATTTGCTTGAAAAGGTCCTGAAAAGTCATGGAAAAGTCTTTGAATTTCACATCCAGTAAATAGTGGCAACCCTGAACTGGGCATAGCATGTGACCAGTAATTAAAGACTCAGAAGTTTTTTCTTCTGATAGATATATGTTAATTATTTGGGTTTTCAGTGTCTGAGATTGTTGCTAAAGCGGGTCCTCCGGGGTGAAGCTGACGAGCCTGACAATGAAGCTATGACGGCCCTTCACTGGAGTGTGTCATTTGGCAACCTGGAGCACACCAAGATGTTGTTGAAAGCTGGTGCCTCTATCAAAAGTTGTGACAAAGAAAGTAAATAGAATGATTATACAGTGGAATCCCACCTCACCACCACCTTGCTGTTATAATGACCCTTTCTGTTTGGCCGGACAAAATAGCCATACATTTTCTTATAAAAACACATCATTAATACGACCACTCTGTTAGTACATTATGACCAACGACCAACTTGTTGAGTCCCAGAGTGATATTTTCTTTGTTTTGAACCATGTAAATTCAACCACTAAAGCCAAGATTCAAAAATCAACAAGTGAAACGACTCTGTAGAATCTATGAAAGTGTCTGTTATGTTATGTTATGTTAAATCCAAATTGTTTGTGTGAAAACGTTTATTAAGTGAATGCCAATTAAGTAAAAAAAGAAAAGGGCACTTGACAAACAAATTATACCAGCCATGATATATGACTCCACCCCGTTAATACGAGCACCCCGTTAATACATATACGTTATTGAACAAGCTTGTTCCGCCAAGATGGCTGGATATTGGCCAAGTTCTTTTTTTTACATTATTATGGACCGAGACGAAGTTGAGGTCCATGAAAATACAAAAAATGAACCAGACAAATATCTGGCCATCTTGGCGGAACAAGCTTGTTCAATAAAGGATTTATTATATGGCCAAAGAATTTCACTTTACCACTGTTTTCCGTAAGACAAAAACGTTTTCATGTCTTCATATCACTTTGCGTTTTAATTTTTGTATTTGTCTGTTTTTATTGATGAATGAATTGACGAAAATCGTCTATGCTTTCTTTGTTTTGACTGACGTTTTCCTCTTTTTGCGACATTGCCCAAAACTCAATGTGTAATTCTGGTCCACGCAATTTATTTTCTTGCGGGAACAAAACGGGCAATCCCGCGTATAACCAATTAGAACACACTGATTCGCTTCATCTTGCCCGCTCAGCGAGCCTGCCATACAATACAACACAAATAATATTATAAATATGAGTTTACCTTTAAAACATAATCATTCCTATCTACACAATCGAGCGAGTGCTATATTAATCCCTGGTTCTTGATATTCACGTTCATATTCATCTTCAAGTGATTAATGGTCTTCGGCACACAGGACAGTGCAGTTGAGCCCAGATCTTCTGTAGTTACACCTTTTTGTAGGACAGCGGCTTGTCTTGCAGCCACACTGGAACAACGACTGCATTAGGGGCAGTAGCTAAAGAAGTCATCAACAACATCCACTGGTCATCTTCTAGCTTACATTCATACTCTTATAGCGACGGAAGGTCTGGGGAGGGAACAGTGGTTTCACACCAGTGTTTGGTAGTTTGCCCACATAAATGGCCTGCTTGAGGGCTGCTTGTGTATAGGGGTAGTTTCTCAGACTGCGCTTGCTTCTTCCGGAACTGACATGTATTCTGGTGGCCCTGAAGTTCCTAAAAATCCCTTATTATTTTTGTATGCCCTAAAAAGCCCTACTTTTACCACGGCAATTTTTTGAGTTGTTTCTAATAATATCATAAAATACCTATTTTTTTTCCTTTTGTACATGATCATGTTTCGGTTTGGTCGGTGTCACTGAAATAGCTTGATATGGAATATGCATCAGGAGCTTATCTGTTGACTAATTCTAAAGATGAATATTCCTTCAACCTGTATCACTATACAGACATGACATCAATGCCAATCAGTGGCTTCATATCTCTGATATTTAATCCATAGCAGTTATTTTACGACAAAAATTGCAGAATTTTTTTCTAGTGTCAGTCACTGTCATTTTCATAGACTAATTTTCATAGAAGTATGAATATCGGTGAGAAAAGGTTTGTAAGTAAGGATTTTTTTCTATATAATAGCCCAAAAATAGCCCTAATTTCTTGTTATTTATCCCTAAGATTCCTATTTTTCAGACAAAAATTTCCTAATTTTCTCCCTAAATTTTGTTACAAGCCGAGCAGATTGCCTGGGAACAGTGACCACCTTAACTGTTTGACTGTCGTGATCGCTGTCTTGGGGGGCGACCTGCCTACAGACAATCTTCTCAATACTAGCCATTGTGGGTATCTAAGCGATGTGCGTACTGTCGCTAGTTCTGTAGGAAGCGAGTTGCTCTAGGCCTTGTCTTCTCGCGCAAGTGGCAAACGTCAAGGACAGCGGGACGTTATATCGATCAAACACCAGGTGCAATTCATCACAGTTCAAGTGCTTGTCAAAAGCGGTGTCTGTATAATGCTGGTAAAGTCTGCACAAGTCTTAACAGTGTTTGGTTTACTGAGCGACTGCACCTCCGCCATGCCATCGATGTCCACTTTATTCCGCGGTACAGAAGTTGTTGTTTCACTATTATCTGTGGTCACAGGTGTCTCCTTTTCAATCAGGGACATAAACGAACTTTTCTGGAGGCAATGTAGCATTGTGCCATCTGCGACGAAAAGCACTCGGGAAACTAGTGAACTCGTATTCACCTACAGCTTCTGCTATGTTGATCTCTAGGCGATTCTGGAAGACCATCATCTAAAAAAACAGACTTTAACCTTCTTGTAGTTCCACTATCGAGTCATTCACTCTCAGTTTGGTTCTCTTTCCAGTGGATTCCCATGTCAGTAGTTTGCGCTGACTGTGCACTTGTGCTGATAGCAAAGACCCATGTGCCAATCACTCTAAAGATTAGTATGAAAGTGAAGCTGAAGAAACTTAGACATTTGCAATCGCGCAATCAATTTGTATTTAGTTACGTTTCCTTGGTAGAACTACAGATTTTTGGTGCAAATATAAGCACAACACGAAGCCATAGCATGTAGCTACAGTACGCAAGACTTTGTACATTTTATCAGTCGTAATATCGATGTACAAGCTAACATGCAGTCAAGGCAGTTTCAAATGCAACCTAGTATCCATGCCATAGGATTAATATTGCAAATTCATCCATTGTTAATTGTCATGTAAGGTATGTTATTGTGGTCAAATTTTCTCACTGCTGCCAAGTGTAATTGTAGCACCAACTGCTTGTACCTTTCTTTGCGTAGGCGGTACAACTTTGTTGTAGCTCCATTTTATATATCTATAAATAAGAAACCGGTTGGTGTTTTTCCAAGCTAAGACTAAGGTCTTAAAAGGTAGCGTATAAAATATTTCTGTTTGCTACAATGAATTATATTGTTTGATGCACTTTTGTTCAACCAATATACAGAGTTAGAGCGGATTTATTCTAGAGCCTCGTTTCTATGCAAGCGTTATCACGTGACCTACACTGGGTATTACGTACAGAGTATCAACGTGTTGTATTTGTTTCACTGGACGATTTTCGTGTATATTCTGCAAATTTGGCGAGATTTTGTTGAAACGGCGAAGAGCTATAATAATGTTTTTTACATAGAGCCTCGTTTCCGTGCTAGCACCGTCATGCAACTTGTTTTAAGTAACGGATATGATGAAATTTCGTTCCAATAGATGAATTACGCATATACTGCAAATTTAGTAAAATATGTCGACACAGCACCGAGATATAGTTGTTTTTGTTTCAGAGTCTTCCATGGTTGGAAACCATATTCCTGTTTAAAATGCCCCGTAATACCTCTCGGTGTGGGTTACAGAAGTGCCACGAACACGAACACTTCTCATGTTCTCAGAGGATCCCTTTACAGGATCCCTCCGAGCCCCCAATAAAAAGCGTATCTTCCCTTGATAGGGATTTTGAACAAAGTTTTAGTTTCTGATGCATTAAAATACATTTTTGCCAAAATTTAAAACATTCTTAAATTTTTTCATTTTCTTCATCACATATCAGTGCGTAGACATTACCTAACGCATGATCAAACACGTACAAACTGATGCGGCAGTGCAGGGGAACCAACCGTAAACAACAGGGCTGCAAATGCGGATAACGGACAAAACAGAAAATCCGGATGAAGCTGCCCTCTGAAGAAACGAATGGTGTAGGCATACATAAAGTCCAGGTATAGAATGCTGTGTCGCTACCACTCGACAGTCATAGCCACATCAGCTTGTGGTATCTTTCAAATATCTTGGAAATTGATATTTTTCTGTTATCATAATAATTACAATTTTCTGATTGGCCCATTCTGAACTCTATTTTTCCCTAATCCCCTTGGAAAACTCCGTTATTGGCTACTTGTCATCGGCTACCTGTTGTCGGGAAAGTTGAATCAACCAATCACAATTGGGCTTCAGGATTTCTGACCAATCAGCAACAAGTAATGATAAAAGACCGAATTAGACTCCACTCAGTCCTATTTCCATTACATTAAGTCAGAGAAGGAATCATTATCACAGAAAGAATGTTCCTCAGAATCAGATGTTTTACGGATTTCGGATAGAGAAAACATCACAGAATTTCAACTTAAATTGCTTTGTTTCGCTTTTCTCTGCCAAATTAAAGTTTTCCGCCGTAATGAAGTGAGAGTCGAAAAACGTATTAATGACGTTTCAAAGCATTGTTTTGGTGTGATGTTTGATAGCTTTTTTTATTAGCATTTTTACATCACTGAAATATTAGCGTGTGCTGGGCGAGTATATAAGCGGTGCTGCGTAGTAGATTCTTCTCTCGCCGTTGTGTCAGCAAATTCAAACTTAACCAGATTAAAATTTTAAATGCATTGTCCATATTGAAATTCTGAAGAGCTTTAGTCTTCGAGAGCTTGTACTCTGCATTCTATAAACTAAGAGAATGATAAAAGGGTTTTTATCTCTGGTTGTTCGTACCGGGCACGGTGAGACACACCTTGATTAGGAACAATTATCGGTTTAGAATACATTTTAAATAAATCCTAATTAAAGTTGTTTTAGGTACACAATTCAATATAAAAACTAACGATAAAAAACTACGTTTCGTCATCATCACGACGACATCGTCAGGTAAACTAACGGAAAAAATTAATGCAACTAGAATATAAACATATGAAAATAAATAAGCTAAATACAATGGACTAATGAACTGCAGAAATACAATAGCTAAGTTTGGTTTTGTTATTTTATTTCGGCATTGTTACCAACTTCTGTACGGTCTAGTCATTACTTACACCTCAGTGCGTTTTTGTCTTAGGCTTAGCTATTGCATTTCTACAGTTCATTACTCCATGGCATTGTATTTAGCTTGCATATATTTGCATGTGTAAAACTGTAGAAATACAATACACCCTTTTTTTATAAGAAAAACGAGGCTCAAATTTGCCAAAATTTACGAACAATTTAACTGAAAAAGCCAAGGCTGAGGCTTGATAACTAGCAAAGTTTTTGTGGTAGAAAATTGACTAAAACTTAGCGATACAGCATAAAACATAAAAAGATTCACTGCACAAACTGCTCAACAAACAATGAAGGTAATTCTCCTCTAAATTCAGCCATACAATACATGTGTGTCGCAAGGCAATTCATTTTCCAATACCTTGTTTTATTTAGTTTTTTCTTCAACAAAAACTGCTAACAGAAATAAGAACAAATTAAGAGCAAATTGAGGCTGAAATCGCCAAAAAATCAAGAACAATGAGTCTCGACAAAATTTACTGGTTCTTATGTAAAAAAGTGTGTTCTGAAACTCAATTACAGCCAGCATTATACCACAGGCGATAGGAAACGCGAGATTAGAATTTTTGAAATGATATCGTTCTTAACTCATGTTTTTAATACACAACTTGCTCCATTTTATCATGAAACTGTCACAGAGTTCCCAAAATAAATCCAGTGATATCCGGTCCGCCATTTGATTTGACCGTTACACTTGGCTCCAGCTCCCTCTCAATTTCGAATTTAATCAATGACGTAATGTCAAAAGAAAAATAAATCGGGCTTCTGTTTGAACCGTGTGCGGAGTTACTTCCTAATAAGGAAACGATTATGGCTTCTTCCTCCATAATTGGTAATGACCCTGGTTTCGAATAAAATAATCGGTTCGCGGAAAATAAACTGAATAATCAAATCTCGTTTTTACAGTGAATAAACAATGGACATGAACAGGTAAAATCGCTTCGGAATTGAAAATGAAGGTGACACCACTTTAAATTTTCGAAACAGAAACCAGAAGCTTTTTTTCTTATATTTTACTTGCAAAGAAAGTGCATATTTGGTTCGATAATTTAAACCGGCGCCATCTTCATCTTCAATTCCGAAGCGATTACCTGTTCATGTCCATTGTTTGTTCACTCTAAAACGAGATTTGGTCATTTTTATTTTCCGCGAACCGATTATTTTATTCGAAGCCAGGGTCATTACCAAATATAGAGGAAGAAGCCAGGGTCATTTCCTTATGAGGAAGTAATTCCGCACGCGGTTAAAACAGAAGCCCGATTTATTTTCCTACCCATGTAAGATTTTTCCTCGAATTATTCTTTTGACATTACGTCATTGATTAAATTTGAAATTGAAAGAAAAACTCTCGAACGATACAAAATGCGTTTTGGTAGTTACACAGTACTGAAGCTATAATTTGTACGCGGAATATGAAAGAAATATATTTTTGACGCCAAAGTGACCGACCGGTTCTTAAGAAGGCCGCCTCTTAAAAACCCAAAATGTTTTTAAAGAACATTCATCAACCTCGGCCTAAAAATAAGATATTCATAAAAAAAAGAGTGTAAACCGTTATGTCACTGTTATTATTCATGGTGATTTCATTAAACTTGCCATATGATTCCATGACGCCATCATACAGCTATTAACATAAATTATAGTCCATCCAAATAAATCAGTGACATCTTCAGATAATCCGCACATCTTGATTGGACAATCCTGACTACTTAAGAGGGTAATATTCTGTGCAGACATTATTGGTTTGTCCGCATTTTACTCTGTTGTAAAAAGAAAGACGGTAGCATTTTTCAAGCATTAACGCAGTTTGTTCTACTGAAAACCAGCAAAATGGTGAGTTGTTCTGCCATCTTTTATCTTAACTTGCCAAATAACGTTTCGACAGTTTTAAATATTGATTTCCTTTGACGCAAAGCGGTTAAGTCTTATCGACCGGTTGAATTTACGAGAGCGAAAGGCGAGAAAGAGGGTGGGACAATCTTGGCGTCTTTGAGTTTCTTTTCTCCTTTTGATTTTATCGTATTAAGCTGACATACAGAGACTGTTGCTTGAAAATGTAACGATTTGCTTGATTATTTTAAAATATTCGCTGGCAGCATTTGATTAAGACGGTCACATTTCGACAAGCATTAGACAAAACGTTGTCCATGCTTTCCGCGGCATGATTCCTGTTTCGGACTCGTATTTCGTCGAAAACCTAGGGATTGTACCAAAATGCTGTTTCATGTTTATTTCGAAAGCTAAATTAATTCTCCGTTTTTGTTAGATAATTTGCAAAACCAGCAAGGACAGTTTGTTGGTCTTATTCCCTAAACACCTATTCAGTGTTTCCTAACAGTAACACTTCAATGGCTGCGCGCCAGTCGATCATAGCTAGGGAACCAACCTGTGACAAATTAAGAAATAAAATTTAGAAGATCGACCAAATTAATACTGTAATTTCGCTTCAGAAAGGAAAAAGGCCATCTTCATTGTTAATTTAAGCCTATGCATATGAATATACTTGCGTACATGTATACCTTTTTCATGACAACCCCAGTCTATACGCTTTCAAAGTTGATGCAATTCAAATTTGGGTCATGTCTCTGTCGAGTGACATATCTTGAGCAGATTCGTATCATGTCATGAAAGACAAACCAAACGGACCGTGCAATTCAAATTGCAGTTTTGTGACATACCGCTTGGAAGTAAGCGAGTATGCGAAAACACGCATTGCTGTACGAGACAACCCAAGCGAGAAATGATTTTAATTATTTATTCAAGTGTAACGGAGGCTTGAACACAACTTAAAACTTGGAGTGGTTGTAGCTTGTATAAAGCTTGTGAAGCCTGGAAGAATTTTATTTGCTAATTCGATAATTCAGCAAGTCGAATTCAATTTAAAGACGTGACATAGTACCACAACCTCTGCAGTTGTCAACATCAATTTTTCTCTTATCCAAACTCTCGTAGTCGTTGGCTACAAATACTGTTTTCATAGGCAGCCCGTCAACATGATTATTTCAGGGAAGCTTGGTATCATTCAGAATTGCAAAATGAACCCAGGGCCTAGATCCAAATTGAAATGTGGCTTGTGTGATCTTTGTGTGACGTGAAGGACCTGTGTTGACTGCGAACTGCGGAGTGCGCGCGGTTTAACTTTCAGCGTATTGTACACAATAATCGTCTCCACGGCTCTTGATGCTCTCGGCACAAACGGCGTATAGCGGACCTTAGTATAAATCTACTAGCGTTCTATTACCAATGCTGTTCTCTGAGTGGCTACCCTACTCACTATATATTCGTTGATATATAGTGAGTAGCGATTGTCAACAAAATGGCGGCCGTTCCTTCGAGGTTTTGAAGTGTGAGTGAAGACGATTTGGATAGTATACTAGTCGAGCAATTCCAGAGAAGACAAAAACTGCAACAAAATATGGAATGAAGATTTTTCACGGTCATTTTTCCATAAAATCTCCTCTCTTCGTTTCAGGTTCGAGCGAATAAAAATCTGGAATGAAATGCAAAGGCGCACATTGAAGCCAATGTGATGTTGTCAAAGTTAATGGATCCGCGATAATTGATCCGGATAATTGATCCGCGCGTGTCGTGACCTGTTTTGTCATTTGTATTCAATAGAATTGACAGCTTCGCCCTCATCAACTATCACGCGATAGAAATCTCAAGCTCATAATCTAATTGTTAATTATGCTGCTCTTGCAAATATCCAAACTCACTGATCAGTTTTTTCATACCGCAGTACGGATCATTCTAATATTTTTGAGGCCTTATCATCCTCGACACCTTTCTCATTAACTCCGTCAACTAAAGATTAAAATAGTATTATGTTTTACCTATTGTTTTCTTTTCCTTTTTTTGTTATTCTTTCGCTGACCTCGAGCAAATACTCGTTAAAATGAAGGGTCGCTGTAATTGGTAAATATATATTTTGATGCTTGTTTTTATAGTACCATTTTGTTTGCAATACAATTATGGACAACCATTCTTGCAAGTTAGACAAATTGACGAATTATATCACTTGCTACATTGGTTTTGATTTTTAAAAACGGTTGCAGCAACATAGGAAATAAGGCACCAGTTTGAATTTTCTTAGATACAATTATTCATAAAATAAAAACTTTAAAAATGTAATTCTTTTTGAGCTTCGTTTTGTTCACTGCGAAATTTGATGCTAATTGTGTCTGCAACTTGCGTGTAGAACTAAAAAATTAGCCCTGTAAATGTATGTTTTTAGAGTAGAAAATCACTGTCTGTATTTCAATAACCCTTCCTTTAATTTCTGCTAGAATTTATCAAAATCAAAATACTAAAAATATATATTTTCAGAAATGGTTGAAACATTTTAAAGTGAGGTCGCTTTAAAAACAGAGTTTTTAAAAACTGGGTCAATTTGTTCCAAAGACAAAGATAGATTGAATATATAACACAAATCATTTTTGCTCTTCTGTCTTCAAGGCAAGCAAAAAATATGGACGATCTCTGTATGGCGTTTATATCAGGCGCTGAAATATTCTTTGCGCATTTGAAACTGCGTTCTTGAAACTTCTACATTTAGATCTTGCAAAGTTTTATTCTCGATGTTCGCCAGATTTCGTTCTCCGCGAAATTAAACCAATGTCTACACGCTTGATAACTAAGAAGGTTTTTGTGGTAGAAAATTGACTAAAACTTAGCGATACAGCATAAAACATAAAACGATTCACTGAAAAGACTGCTCAACAAACAATGAAGGTAGTTCACCTCTAAATTCAGCCGTACAATACATGTGTGGAGCAAGGCGTTTTATTTTCCAATACCTTGTTTTATTTTGTTTTTTCTTCATTAAAAACTGCTCACAGAAATAAGAACAAATTAAGAGCAAATTGAGATTTAAATCGCTAAGAAGTTAAGAACAATGAGCCTCAGTAAATTTACTGGTTCTTATAAAAAAAGCGTATACGTCACACACAACAAATTCAGCTTTCGAGCGTTTTAGCATTTTAGTGTGTTGAGACGTATCGATTGATGCGTTTTCGATGCCATCGAAGACGGAGCCAGATGAATGAGCCAAAACGCAATAGTGTGGACAGGGCCCAAATGTTAGCAGGTCTTATCGCGCCTCGTCCGCACAACACGGCCAACAAACAGACTGTTTCCAAATAAAACAAATTATTACGTGCAAATGTAACGTCTGTGGGATTTGGCTTTAGTATAGAAGGCAGTTCATCAGTGACATTCGCAGTTCGAATTAAAAATGATTTTTACTTGCCTTCTCTTGTAGACGTGAAACTTAAGCCGATGTAGAAGAGTTGCTCTCGTTTTGTTAACGTACTATAACGAGAAGTCTCAAATAACCTGGCCCCTAGGCTCATTCAAGCATCGAACATTTTATGTTCTTAACCTAACGTTAACGGGTAAATTTTAATGTTCTAATTTGCATTATATTCGGCATAGGAAGAGATAAATGTTTAAAAAAAATAGGCATGTAAGTGGAATATTTCACCAAAAATCCTACAACCATGCACCGTTCGACAAGATGTAGAACCAGTCTCGATATAATTAATGCTAGTACATTGTGTTTTCCCTACAATTTATAATATACACGGTGTATGTAAGCATGAATTAAAATATAAGATTTAAAAATTTTAAAAAACGCAAGCTTTCAGCAACCGATTCTGTTGCTTTCGCCAGGTGAATGAATAAGATTCAAGATACAAATCGGATCTGAAATTAGCATAAGGCGGTGACGGTAAAATATAGTACTAGTGGTAACCGGGAGGGCACATTGTATATTCTTTGTATAGTACAAAGATAAGACAATAATAAGAGACTAGGTGTGAAAATTAATGTTTGTCTTAGACAATCTTAGAGAGATAACAATTCCTTTAATCTCCCGGGACAGTACAAGATAGTCTCTTATCGTTGTCTTATCTTTTGTACTATATATTTTATCGTCATCGCCTTATGCTAATTTCAGATTCGTTTTAACCGATTTGCATCTTGAATGAATGTTATTCATTCGAATAAGATGACGAAAGTAACAGGATCGATTGCTGAAAGGTTGTGTTTTTTAAAAAAAAATTCTCTCGGAGAATGTATTAAATTTTATATTTTTATAATTATGTATCCTGATAGCGATTCTTCATATTTTCGTGTATGTATAAGCGTTATAAAACACTTAACCCTTACAGCACCAAGTGAAATAGGCTGTTGAAGTTGAAATGCCACATTCTCCCAAACTTCTTATATAAAAAGTATGGAACTCAGTTCGGAGAATTTAAAAACACATCATTTGTCGTCTTTGAGGCTTAAAGGGTTAAGCTTGGTTCACACTAGCGACGGAAGCAGAAGCGGAGACAGAGACGGAAGCTACCGGGGTTACAGGCAAGTGTGAACCGACACGACGGAAGCGAAGACGGAAGCGGAGACAGAAGCTTGTGTGTACAGTTGTTTTGATAACGGTTAAAATGGCGGGAGATAATTGAAAATAATCTACTGGTGATTTTTTTTATTTATTCCGTAACAATATAAATTAATCGAAACTGAGCAGATGGAGATCTATTTGGGTTGGGGATTTATATACAGATAGAAAAGCATGAGGAGAGTACTGGAATTTAATTTTAGATATGAAAACCAAAGTTAGAGAACTATAATTTTGCATTTTGGCTGCAATAAGCTTGTATTTGTAATTTAAGGTAATGCGTCGAGTCTATGAACATCGTTTTATTTTTTTAGGCTTAATTCAGTCCATGTAGTTTTTTATTTAAGGGTGTGGAAAAGAGCATTTTCATTGGATCATCCTTCAGTTTCCGCTTGCACCTTCCTGTCATGACTGGTTCACACTTCGACATTTGCAATGTAAGATCGACAGAAGCAGAAGAGGCGACGGAAGAAGAGGAACGATCCGTTTTTTTCGTCTCCTCTTCTGTCGAGCTTACGTCTCCGTTTTCCTAGTTCACACTTGAGCGTAATGCTTCTTCCGTCTCCGGTTCCATCTTTCGTCGCTAGTGTGAACCGAGCTTTAGGGATAACAATTACAAGTGTCACGTTGGGGCTTGTTATCTCCCAGTGTAAAACCATTACTCAACAGTAACTGACAATACTTAAGGCCAGCTCACACTCGAGACATACGCAAACGCAAGGACATTCAGACTGGGAACGCAAACAGCACAAAAAAAGATGCACACACGTGCAGTTAAGTTTGTGTTTTCAAAATATCGAACAACGAAATCTGTGTGTACATACATCTTTTAAATATTATTGCGTCTGCTTTTGTATTTCAAGTGTGAACCGGCCTTAAAGCACACCAAAGGCATCAACAAAAACCAAATTTATGTCAAAATCAGTTTTCG
>JAOCNB020040141.1:0-13220 GCA_026546465.2 Palythoa caribaeorum | reverse complement strand
ATTATTATTATTATTATTATTATTATTATTATTATTATTATTATTACGATTATTATTGTTATTATTATTATTATTATTATTATTTCCAGGAAACGGGTCATAACCTATGACCATGGGTTCCACAGGATCTCTTCTCCTTAGCTTATGTGATTATGCTTATTATGATTATTATTATTATTATTATTATTATTATTATTATTATTATTATTATTATTATTATTGGTATTATTATTATTATTTTTATTATTTTTATGATTATATGATAACTTTCAACAAAACACTTTTCCCGTTTCTTTTTCAGATTTTTTTAAAAAGTTTGATTTATCTAAAGATGAAAAAACACTTCGAAAAAAACTCCTGTCTCTTCACAGCAGTAACTTTTTATAATTATATTAATCAGAAATTTCTAAGGCGCGTTTTATTTAATTTAGGCATTGAATATTGCATCTGTGAATAAGCACGAACAAAAGAATTTGTCCATTTAAAATATGAGTTGGCCCACATGGAAAATTCACCGTTTAAACGGGCCCCATAGAACACGTCTCGTGCCTTATGTTAGTTCCTGTCACAAAACCAGAAGACTTTTAAGAGAGTTTTATCGCGAGTTTTATATTGTTATTTTTCCCCAGATGGCGAATTCTCATAGATATTAAGTGAGCCCACACTCAACGTCCTGAACTTAATGGAATGATACAAGGCGATATCATTGTTAGGCCCGATATGGTATCATTAACGCACACTAATTTGATCTTGTTTGTCCATATAACGTCACCAATGGCTGTAATTACTATAGCGATAACAACAAAAAGCGATCTTCAACAAACTAATAATGGAGTCAAACAATAGTTTTCTTTCTCAATTCAGAAAAAAGCACGTGTTTGAAAAAGATTTAAACATCGAAAAAGAATTAGAAGGGGAAATCAAATTGTATAAATCTACCGGTATAAGCTCATTCTCAATAAAATTGAAATTGGATAACGTATTTGTCTGTTCTGTAATATTATTTGTAAGTTGTTTTTATACTTCTAGAAGGTTTTACGTCATATTGTTGTGATCTAAACAACTAAGTTCGTTTTCTAAACAATATTGAAAAAAGAAATATTAAACAACAGCCTTAAACACGCGCGTGTTCAAATAAAAATTGTATGCGAAATGTTTGTTATTGTTTAAATTTGGAATTCAAAAACGCCCGTTTCTTTTTCGAACCAAATTTGCATGATTCACCCCTGCAATTTTATCAGATTTTTAAAAGTAAACTTTTAAGCAGCTTATTTAAACAAGATTAAAGATTTAAGTGACTTTTAATTGTTATCACATAACTAATTTTGACGTTTGATTTATTTCATTTAATTTATAGAAGATGCAGTTTTAGATGTTTTTAAAGTTATTACTATTTAAAGTTTCAAACTTGAAGCATCGATATTACGAAGGAAAAATAGGCGCCGAAACAGAACCTATTTTATTATAAAACTTTTCTTTTCAAACAACCCTCAATAATTGTGATTTAGCTATGTTTTATAAATAAAGATAAAATTAAAATTTTATATTCCTCTATTTGTGCGCTTACGGAATCACGAAAGAATGTATGAACTGAGTCAAAAATTATTTTGCGTAGAGGCGGCTGAGGTAGCAGACATTCTACTGAAGAAAACTTTTAAACAGACCTTTCTGACTTTTTACACAAACGTCAAGTTTTTAAGATACAAATTTATTGTTACCGAAGCCTGCGATTGATAATGGCAAAAAAGTTCTGCTTCATTAGACATTCTGTTCAAATCTGAGGCAAAAACGTGTCATTTATATCAACTGCAAAGTGCTGTGGGGTCAATTGACATTTCATTTGTTGTATGGTAAAATTTCAATTTTTTAAAAAAAACATATTTGCATATAAAATAGTTTTTAAAATGTTTACTTCTTTAATTTCAATGTTGCTATTTGATCAGAAATGTTGAAATTAATGTAAAAAAGGCAAAATGAGTTCGCTGATGTCAGCTGCACTTTTATTGATTTGAAAATGGTATTCAAGAAATAACAATTTACCATTACAATTACAATTTCAATAACAATTCATTCGAGGTCATTTTGTAGCCGGTTAGCGCGCGTCGGAGGGAGCGAGGGCTGGGGACGGGAGGGATGGATGGATTCCGAGTTGACGGCATGCACGGGACAGCAGGGAAAATGTATTTTAAAAAAAGTTGAAGAAAAATTACAAATTAAGTTGCTTTTATTTATCTAAAATGGATTGATACTAAGACTGGATCGAAGTATGAAACTCAAAACAACCAATCTTTAGAGATTTAAATTGTCTGGCATCAGTGACTATCGTAATTCGGATAAACTATTCGTGTATGGATAAGTTCCCACGGACACAACTAAAACAGACGGTCATACAGTCACAGACATTTGTTCTTGAAAGGCATGTATATGAAAGATCATACAAACCAATTTCCCAAGCAGTCTGAAAGTGGTGAATGAAAACGAAGCTTTTTTATCCAAATTGTATGAAAAATAAGCCTGTATAATGAGGCTATCAGGCTATCGTGCAATGGTGTGTTTTCTTCTAAGTGTTTTCAAATTCTCCCCAAAAAATCTCCTAATTGGGCTTATTCAATAGCTTTGTGACTTTTTTAAACGGTTATTCTCTGTAACCTTTCGCAAGCATGCGAAAGAAAAACAAACCCCGGCTCAGCCGAGTATTGGACATCTGTGTAACTTTTTTTTCCGCCAAGGTTGACTCAGCTTTCCATTCTCCCGAGGTCGGTAAAATGAGTACCAGCTTCCGCTAGGGGCTAAACTGCGATGGATTAGTGTCCCGTCCAGGGGGATTCAATGACTCTCATCCGTTTAACAATACAAAAACCGGAGATAAGCATCTGCTCCAATCGGCCATTAATAGGCTCGTAAAAGAATTTAGCTTAACCGCTTATTACCTACCAGTCCGCCCCCTCTCCCCTCCCCCCCACCTCCTCAGCTCCGTTTATTCGATAGTTTGAAAGTAGTTATTTTAAATAACAATGACAGTTATTGAATAACATAAAACCTAATCAACTAACACTGATTATAAAGGTAAGATAAATCTTTCTACAGCCATTTATAATGAACATAAAAAATAAATGTATTAGAAATTTACATCTTCTTTAGGCTGTTTATAAAGGACGAGCAAACGACAACTGTGATATATAAGTACAAGCAACTGTGCCTTACCCTTAAAACATGCAAGCACTTTGAGCATGCGCAAATAAAATCTTTTAAGTTTCTTATTGATCAATCAGTAGCTTCTCGCTACCCCAAGATTATCACAAGTTTTCAACAGTTAAACTTTCTTCTCTTCTGGGAAAAAAATATCCTATTACAAAGCGTTAAAAAACATTTCAAATGGCTGATTTCCGAATTATGAGCCATTGTTCACAAACAAAGCCTTCAAATCGAGGCCAAGCTAGAACTTCTGATACATTTACTGTATTTTAGGGAACTCGACTTAATGATTTTGTTTGTGAACATTGGAACAGATTTCGGAAATAGCTTATTTGAAATGACTTTATAATTTTAGATGTTCTAATTAATTAGATAAGAAAATATTCATTTCATTGTTTCTGTGCATCATTTAATGCGACACAAAAAGACGCGTCTCTCTTGCCAATTTAACTAATTTTACATCGTGCGAATATTCTATCCTTTTTTTACATCAAAAGTAAAAACCCGAGCCGCAAATAACATTATTGAATACAATTTACGACGTCTCCTAAACCTATTTCCTACTAATTTCAAACAGAATTGCTATGATGGAAAATGGAACCAGGAAATGTTTTTCTCCCGACAAAAGTGTTTTATAAATATAAAGACAAAATTATGTCATAGCTTATAGCAACCATTATCGTATTTTCAAAGCGGTATTACCTCTTCAAGTAAACTCTATTTGGAAACACACATGCATGCATTGACAAGCAAGAATCTTTCACTGAATAACAAGTTGCTTTTTATTTTACAAAATCAACGAAAATCCGAGAAAAGCGTATTAAGCCGGATTCGTTCAGAGACAAATTGTTTCTATTTCCGTTTTTCTAATAAACACAGTATGTCAAAAGCTTCCTATTATACAAGATTAAAATATTATAAAGTTTTTGAAATATCTTTCATGCTAATTTGGTGAGTTCTATTATTAGTTTTTAGAAAAAAATCCGGTTGCTTTTATTCACACTTTTTAGGCTTTGGCTCACAAAATAGTCTGATCAAATTTTCGGTATAGCAGTGATCTGGCGATCATTATTTCCCCAAAAAAATTATCATTTCAGGTTTACAGTTTTGAGCAATCTCTAGCTTAACAAACATCAATGAAATTGTTTGTTTAGGGCTAAGTCTAATCAAGTCTTTTTCTCACACTTTTAAATTCCGTGCTGAATTACCCGCTTTGATATGATATACTGGCTCGAATTTCCCATTACTTTCCAAACATGAAGGGAGTTTGATTTTTTGCTTCTCTTTTTCTTTTTTTTCAGTCTTTTCAATTTGTCTTTAGATTCTAAAAACCTTGGCATACGCTGGGAGAATAGAAAAACGACCCGAAGTTAATTTCAAATTAATTCTATGTTGCTTCTAACAAGTTTTTCTTTCAGTTTGTTAAAAGAGACTCAATTGTCACCAAGTGTATATAATTGTACACGGAAACACTCATCAAATTTTAATTCACTCTACAGTATTAAGTTAATTTCACATCTTATTGTTAGGGTATGATTCTAATCATAGTAGTAAAATATCGACTTAGGTTGAGTTAAACGCAGATTATATTGCGGCTTTTAAGTAAAATGAAAGACGATAAATGGAAAATATTTCCAACCAATAGATCTAAAGAACAGAGAAAACAAGGTCCAAGAAAATTTGTGTTGTTCTTGTTTTGTAATGTTTCGTAAAGGAGATATCCAACAGCTGCGCTTTCCACACAGTCCGTATTTAAGAGTGTGTATCTTCTCGTACACAATATATTTTTGTTGTTATCTACAGCAATACCGAACAGCGGGGACTTAATAAAAAAGAATAATATCGTCAAAAATATTTTGTCACAGCTTTGTTACACTTTGTCTCAATAAAACCATCTTGATATCAATTTTTGAAGCAAAAGTGTAAAAATTTTATTTTAGACACCTGCACTAAAACATTATATGAATCGTCCATCAATTGATATATGGGTGTGAAAAGCATTGAAAAGTTAAGTCGAAAAAGTTATTTTCGCCGTTATTGGGGTATGATATTAACACACAACATATCGGTGTCTAAATCTGAAATAAAGCCGTGAAACGTGACTTGCTTATTTTCAAGAGAAATATAATTGATTCTTTAGCTGAATTATGTGTGGTTGATGGGAATTCAGTCTAAAGAGCGCAGATGGAAAATTGATTAGGGTGTGAACTGTGTATGCTTCGCATTGCTGCGTGCCAAATTTCGCACAAGGGCAGATTTTCTGCGATAATGCTTGTATTACATACGTTTGTTGATCACAATGAATTTACTCTTTCACAATAAAATGTGCTCGTAGTTTTGTTCACATTTAATCGCAAAGAATGCCCTCTGTTTAGAATCAGTGATCAAGTACAAAATAATAGTTGATATTTCTCACTATAAAAATCGAACACAAAAAAACAAACTTACCAAAAATTACGAACAAAAAAAGTCAAAAAGAAACCGTTTTGGTATTTTCTGCTGTTTTGTACTAAAAAATCGGCGAATATAAAACAGTAAACGGAAATGCCGTCAGAATCACTTTCACTTTATTTCATTTCTTAGCTTTATGTGGACATTGAAAAATTGTATTTACAAAGAGTTTAAAGTCATTTTTACAAAACATCTCAAGGGTTTTATTTACAGGCAGTTACGGTACGGGAGTCTCATAAATGGAGAAATGTGTATTTTTAGTTTTCTATGTGTATAAAATAAATTTTTCTTTTAGATTATTACATGATCTGAGGGAGTACATGATAGAATAGGGAATGTTTTCAGTTCTCTTAAAATTCATCAAAAATGTTATATTTTTTCAGCTATTTTTCACGGCTTAAGTTTTAAACCATTTAGTGCATAGGTGTATCTTGTCTTGAACGCAAACCTAAACTTTCCTTTAAGTTCACTTAAACTTCGAATCTGCTTAATTTAGCTCTAATAAAAAGTTTGTTTAGACCTACAATTGCTAATAGCCGCAATTAGTTTGGCTCGATCAACCATGTCGCAAACTGCTTGGCGGAAAAATACTTCAATCTTTTTTTACTTATCACAACAAAGATTAATCCACCACACATTTCGTGGTTTTGCCTCTCAGATATCTTGTTCTTCTTTTTGTGTGTGAGGATTTTTGCTCGTATGGCAGTCATTGACACTGTGACTTATATTCGGGCTTGCAACCCCTTGACTTTGGGCTTTTTCCTCTGCTTGTTGTCGCTTCCACTTCGTTCTCCGGTTTTGAAACCAAACTTTTATTTGCGTTTCTGACAGGTTCAAGTACGTAGCGAGTTGCTTGCGCTCCGTCCCCACGATATAGTGGTTCTTTTCAAACGCGTTTTCAAGGTGTAGCAATTGGGTCGGGGTAAAGGCAGTTCGGATTCGTTTTGGTCTTCGACAGGCAATAAATCCTGCAATTAAATAAATCATATACAGTTAAAAAAAGCTTATATTTTTTGCTAATATACACAAACGTTTAACAAATTTAGACTATTAACTTGCGCTTGCATATAGTGCTTCTGAATTGAAGCGTCCATCACCTAGAAACTTTGCGGTATAATTTTTTTCACTGAAACAGATTTAGGTTTTCTTCTTGATATTTAAAAAAAATAGTTTTAAATCAACTAGCTAAAACAATTTATTTCTAATTCAGTTTACGGAAACAAGGAAAAGTCGACATTTTTCTGTTACAGTTTTTTTTTTTATGGGAACATTAATGGTACATTTTCACCAAACGATTATCAGATTAGTACCTAACGAAAACTCTACCCGCACAATTGTAGTTGTCATTGGATTTAGACCACATACGGTAGTTCAAATGATAACTTGATAAGTCAAATAAGATGGAATTGAATGCTCACCGTTATGTAGCGATCCCGCATAACCACAGTTGATATCATGAACATAACGATGACTTGATGCACAAGGGTAGAACGAAAATGAACTGCCGGCATTGTAGGACGAAAGGCTGTGGAGAGGGTGTGAATCGAACCTCACTGCCATGGGATAGTCTTGAGATCCCTTGTAGCCATAACTGCTTTGCTGGTTAGTGCTAGAGATTGCATTACTCGGCCTGTACATGGAGTTGATAAAGGAAGATTGTGGGTTTGGTTCATAGGCGTGCATTTCTTTTCTGGTACAAGACTGAAGTGGAGAGGTCCTTTCGACTCTACAAGCAGTCTTCAACTGACGGGACTTCTCTAACCAATCCAATTATATAGTCTACAATTTAATTATTATTACAATACATTGTTTCTGATTTCAAATTAATGATGGAAAGCTAATTAAAATAATCAGCTAAGTGACGCAGTCACTCCGGATGCAAAATGAGAAAGTAATGAAAACTGTAAAACCTTGAAGTAGTATCAAAATGGAATCGCTGTCTTCCAGCGAATGTATTCAATCTCTTTCCAATTTGCACCAAAAACAAACAGCCGGCCAAAAATATGTGTATGTCATTTTCTGTTGAACATTACGGCTATTGATATGTTTTCATCGATTGCTTGAAACACCTGATCTAGTTGTTAAAAGAGACGAAAATGTTTTTTATAATAGGAATGTAAACATGTTTGTGGCACAATGATGGCTCCTTTCGCACAAGCGGTCAAATTAATAAAGTCGCTTCTATACCAGCAAAAACTGAGCAACTGACAGAAAATTTAAATGCAGTTTAAGTGCCTAATCTGAAGATAAGCTCAACGATGAATATACGTCAATGGATTGCTTGCTTTATAGAAGTGAAAGTAAAAAAGAATATAAAACAGTTCGATATCGGAGACCAAAGGCCCTAGCGAGATGGAACGGGCTGAAAAAACTCACTCTTTTGTCAATTTTGTTGCAAACACAACGCAGTTCGAAATGAAACCCAACAGATGGCACTGTGAACATAACTTCATTAGAAATTAATAATCTCCTGCAGTCTCACTTTGGGAGAACCACCACATAACAAATTTCAATTAAGCTCTAAACGTTAAGAAATGATTGAAAAAGACAGATCAGATACCTTAATGAAACTATATCAAGAATTTTCTGCTAGTTTCATACCGATAGCTACTTTTCAGGTATTCGATGACTTTTCGGTTTCAGCCAATTACTCCGGACAAAAGCTACATATTGTTTATTTGAACAAAAAGGGGAAATTTACTCTATAAAGAAGTGTCTGCGAATTTCACAGTCGATTTATTTTGAGCAAAGCAAATTGCAATTATCTAAGATCCGGCTGCCTGTTATAAAGAATACACGATACTTATATTCAGTGTAACATTTTAATGAAATTATCAAAAGGAATGCATTATTGGCTTGTTGCATTTCGGCTGAACATATTACAGCATGAAAAAGATTTTCTAAGCCCGTAGGATATATATTAGAAAAGTAGCTTTGTTTGTTTGAATCATTTTTCGGTGGCCATTCACTTCCTCGAGAATTTATCGCGGCACAATAAATTAGCATGTATTCGCTAACAGTACACAAATCTAGAACAAGAAAAATTGTTGTGGCCTATCTGTGTAAATCATCCCACGAGAAATTCCTTCTTTTGAAGGACGAAAAACTTTTTTCAAAACGCTTTTTTTCAAAGCGTTTTCTTCTAAACAAGTTACAAATAGGTTCGAACAATATGAAGGTTTGACAGAACATTTTTACAATCGAATAAAGATTAATAAGCGTGAAACAAATCTAGCTGTTGTGAATACTTTTTTTTTAAACAGTGGTAGATTTATCTATAGTAAATTGTAAATTGCTGTACATGTGCGATTTTTAGTCTTGTGTAATTATTTCAACTTTTATTGCTGTTTATCAAGCCATTAAAGTTTTGATTTTTAAGTAAAGGCAGTTGTTTCAAAATAATTCTTGATTCTTGGCCAATTCGTCAATCTTCCTAATGAAAGAGAATTACTTCTAACTGAAGTAATAAAAAGATGATAGCATAAGTTGACTCCTATTAGCAAAAAGACCAACTGCGGCGCTGGGAGCTTGATTTGCAATAGTTTACATAAGATCTAGATATACCGCCGTGCGAATAAATTCGTGCGCAATTTTTTATGTGTGGGATTTTTGGAACAATGAATTCTTTAGGATTTGCACAAATTACGAGATGTTAGTCACAAAACTGATTCAGTTTTCAAATCTTTTTTTTTGCTGGAATTCTTTTATTAGCGTTTATTTGTAAAACTTTTAGTTGTTTTTTAGTTTATTACAGTTTATATCAAAATTCATCTTAAGATCTCTATGAGCAAAAAATAACAGTCTTATCATAGGATTTGCAAACACTTTCAATATCATAGATTAACTTTCGTGCAAAATGAAGTTAAAAGATCTCGATTTCTTTTTTAAGGTCGTAATGGATCAAAGATTTTCCATAAAAGATTTATGATACTGTAATCAATTTGATCGCTTGACTGTGTTTAGTGCTTTGGTCCTTTTTCTACCGCCTGGGAACACGGCATCTGCAAGTATTAACTGCATAAACACTAGAGTACATTTTCCATCGACGTGTTTATAATTAATGCAAACACCCTTACCTAATACAATTGCAACTACACAGAAAATTATCAGGACGAAGTCTATTAAACCAACGATCTGAAATAGAAGCTTTTTAACGACAAAAATGTGATTTTATCATTACTATCTACTCTAGTTTGGGTGTAAAGTTGATACTTTAGATGTTTTTGTGATAGAAGACGTATTCAAAATCGAAAAAATGATACGGCTACAGTGTTCATAAAATTTAAACTACCAATTGTTTTTCAAATCAGTGCAAAAATTAATGAAGTTGAGAATTTTATTGATGGAGTTATGTCCACAGCTGTGATACTTCGAACGAAAACAATTGTATATACTTTTTCGTTTTATAGGTTTCTGTGTCATTGACTTTAGAGATTGTAGGCCCTCTTCTTTAATTCGTAAAAGTCGGAAACGTAATCTGCCAATGGCACTGATTTAATTTACTAGGTTTATCAACAAAGATATATATATATATAAAGTATGCATTCGAAAACCTGTCAAATGTTAAATTTGTGTATTTTAAAGCAAAAAATTTTGAGTTTAATGTCATGTAAAGAGTTAAGAATTCGTTTAGCTACTTACAACTCTACTACCAGCAATATTTGATGTTATTACTTTTCGCTTGGAGCAAGAGATTTGTCTCGAGAAATCCTTTTGCAAATAAGATCATTTTTATATATATTTTATGTCCATTTATTAGGACGTTTGCGCGCGCGAGTCAAAGCAGTAAATGAAAAAATGACAGGATTTAAATTGATGGCGATTTTCTCATAACCATTGATTTCAATAATTATTTAGCAACATTATTTAGATCATTCTCTCTAAAGCTGTGTCTAACGAAAAGCAAAAACTAAACATGTTTTTCTGCTTTAAATATTGCAAATTTCCAATTGCTAAACTAAGATAAATCGCTTACTGCTACTCACGAAATATCAAAACGTACTTTTTAAACCAATTTGAAGGTAAGTACCGTGCAATAAATATCAAAATCAGTGCAATTTCTGGAATTTGGTATTCTTCAAACGTAAGTTCGAGATGTTATTGCGAATTGTTCTCAGTAAATGTACTTGTTTAAACCCGAATTTGAAGAATCACACGCCTGGACCTCCTGTTGAGATGAGTAAAGGATGTTCGCAAAAAACAGTGCAAAACCAAACACCCCCTATAGATTTAATTTGTAAAAAACTCAAAGATATGGTGAATAAATTATTTTTGTTATTCTATAAATCTCGCAACATATAGGGCTTGGTACAGTGCTAAGCGTTGAGAATATTAATAGACATTGCATTACGAAATTCAGGCATCGTCTTCGAATCTTGAAGGAATCGTTACAAACTAACACCGCTTAGCTTCGGGGCACGACTTTGATATCATGTCAGGCTTGCTTCAGAACGAAGTTTTTCTAATGTATTTGTTGTGTTCTTATAATAAAAGTGAAAATACAGTCATAGATACTGAATTGGTAAAAAGACAACAAATTTCCGATGTAATACGCACTTTGTATCAATTTGACTATTTGCTGCACAAAACTGTAAGCTGGTATACTCGGTACAATAATGAAGGTATATAGTTAAGTTGATTTTGACATAAAATACACGTTGAATTTAGTGGTGCAGTGTAAATATTTCTACAAACTTAAATTCTGCTCAGTAAAAATGTGTACTATGAAAAAGGAAATAAACGCATCTCGTGATTTGGAAAGAGGTTTTCTTCAAACTTGTATTTTTCGACAGATTACCCGATGTTATCAAAACGAAAGAGTAATTGCTACCAGCATAGTTATAGAACTGACTGAATAGACTCCACAAATAATATTATAAAGTCTGCTCTGAATTGCCGCACACAGATCCGTTTCAATGCCGAATCAACCTTTTCAGGGTAACGAATTAAATTTTGGCAGTTTATTCTGATTTTTGGCAGCCAGATTGATTGGTGAAGGTATATACTGAACTTATCGAAATCAGTAATGACTTCTTGAAGAACATATAATTTGTCAGTTTGAGTTACTGTTCTCGCTCCAAACCGTCTGTAGAATGTTTTTATATTTACGCTTTTTACAAATTTATCTTGAAGGAAGCTGCTTTCCCGTTGTTCGTTTTGGTCACTATTTTGAAGCGAAGTAATCCTACCTCATTTTGAAGAAAAAATATTAATTTTAAAACCGAAACAATAGCAGATTATCAAGTCTTCGCAACTTACCTGAAAATGATTTTGATCCATTTATACAATAACTATACAATCCCGAGAAATTCTTCGTATAAAAATATTCCTTTCATTTTTGCTTTCTGTAAACCTGCTTATTTGATTAAAAATTATTTTAATTTATTTTACAATTCAAATTGTTTTCCCAAAACACCAATGGTAATATGCGCTCATGAAATAAGAAGTTTTCCTATATTGTACACCTAAGATGCTATTTTTCTGCATCACCCGTAAATGTAATAACAACCGTGAATGTAATAACAGCTGTAAATGTCATAACAACCGTGAATGTAATAACAGCCGTAAATGCAATAACAGCCGTAAATTTAATAACAACCGTGAATATAATGACGGCCTTAAATGTAATAACAGCCTTAAGTGTAATAACATTCGTAAATATAATATAACTTACTAGAGCCACAAATGTCATAGTAATTCGACCGACCGTAAATGTGATAAATATATCGCAAATGTAATATGATTTAACCGTACTAAAATATGCTGGATGGACTGTCCGTATAATGAAAAGTTACGTATGAGGTCTTGATAATGTCCGGCCCAAGGCCGTCGTGCAATTAAATCTTCTGACAGATTCGAGCAAGTAAATACCTCATCAAAGATATGATTTATTTCTTATCGCTATCGTTTGAATTCTATCATAATTGTTAACTGTTAATACACGTTCATTTCGATTTCAACGAACCTGCTGTATTTTAGTTTAACATTGTTTCAGTTCAAAATTTTTGTCTGACAAATAATTCAAAGTTAGTTAGTCAAAAATGTTTTCTTGGAACCGCAAGGCCATTTTACATCCTTTATTAAAAATAGTTTTTCAAAAAAAAAATGACACTGAGCCTTGATTGGTTGATTAGTCGTGGAAGTAATTAACTGATTCTTGGTACCGGAATTTTCCCTATCCCAACCTTTGTGTATGAATCAGGGTTCGGGATATGCCAGCCGACCTCGAGTACTCAACTTCGTTGAGCTGTGAACATTCTCGTAATTCAATAGACCAGTTTCGCATTCTAAGTTACCGCTGACTTCCTATGACAACGGATTCAGCCTCAACATGAATATGAAGTTAAATATTCCTACATCAAAAAATTTCGGACAGAAATATTTCGGACAATTTATTTTCGGACAAATTAATTTCGGACACTTTTTGCAGCAAACATAACTTTATTACAAACCTATTCCGAAGGCAATTACAAACGTTTTTGTAGTAAGATATCGTTTGTCTCAATGTGAAAAACAAATTCAGATAAAATAATGAGTTCATTTACATCTAGTACGGGTCCATTTAGTTCATTTTC
>JAOCNB020040055.1:0-13226 GCA_026546465.2 Palythoa caribaeorum | reverse complement strand
TTTCGTCGTGGATAGTTCGAGTGTTCGATGCCTTTGGCGTTTTCTTCGCTCCATCCTCATTTTACAACTTCTTTTTGGTAAGTAAAATTGCTTTTTTTTGCATTTTGACTTTGCTCGAAAACGTACAGCGCATACAAAGCCATAAAAGTGCCTAGAAACCTCACTAAAATACTATAAATCGAGCCATCTTTTCGGCCAGGTTTCGAAGGTCACGCGTATCATTTGCTTATCAACTCTATAAGAGTCTTATCATTTGCTTATCAACTCTATAAGAGTCTTATCAGAGTCCTACCTGTTGCTACCGAGTAGTACAAGACTTACAGTTACAGTCAGACAACCAGTCCCGCTTGAAAATGGCGTTCATTCTGCTGAAAAACCTGTTCAAGTCCTTGAAGGCTACATATGACTTCATTGTAAGTAAATTCCGATCGCTTGCTATATTTTGTTGTCAGAGTGATGATGAAGCTGATGTAAATCACACCATTCATGAGATGGAATCTGAGGCAGAGAAAGCGGAGAACTTACCTGAAAACCTTGATCAGGGATTGTTACAGGTAAAGGAAAAAAACTCTTTCAGATCTCGCAAGGAAAAATTCATCAATCTGGGGCACCACTCATTGTCTTCCCGAATGAGAGACAGGGCCGTGTCAAGGGTGCCTTTATCTCAACTGAAACGCATTTTGCAGAAGGGCAAAAGAGTTAGAAAGTTTGTGCGAAAACATGTCCTGCAATCAGTGCCGAAATCATCAGTCCTTCACAAATGTTTTATCCCAGGCAGTCATATTCACAACAGGCTCACTAAAGATTTCTGTTTTGTGACAAGTGCTTTCAAGAGACTTAACAAAGCATGTGGGAATTCTAAGACCATTAAAAAACTTAACTTCACATCTGGGCTAAATAGTTTATACTGGGTTTATGTGCAAATGAGAACTTCTAAACATAAGAATGCACCAATTATTTGTCTTTTTACCTCATATAATGGTTTAGTCAAACTTACGCATTCTCATTGTCAAGTGTTGTGGGTATCAAGGCGCAGAATCTCATTGAGTGGTGATGTAGAGACAAATCCAGGTCCATTTCAGGCTAGTAATGCATCATCAATAATAAGTTATCCTAGCGTATTACAACAGAGACTATCTCAGATTGGAAGAGTTGCTGTTGATGTTGGAGGAGGAGGAAATTGTTTTTTCCTATCTATATCACATCAACTTTATGGTAGTACTGACAGTCACATGCGTATTCGTAATCTAGGAATTCAGCACTTGATACATAATCCAGAGTTATTTATAGAAAGTAATACTGAACATTCATGGCAATTTTACCTAAATAATATGTCGAGGGAAGGAACATGGGCTGATAATATAATAATTCAAGCAGTTGCCAACTCAATGAACTTGAGAATCAACATAGTTGAATCACTGGAAACCTTTTCACCCATTACAGTCATCAATCCCAGAAATACACCTGAGCATGTAGATGAAGTCTATATTGGTCATATAGGGGAATGTCATGTTTCTACTTCAAACTTGCCTACAATTGATCAAAGAGAATTTTTCACCTCGAACAAAGAAACAGAGCAACTTCAGAAGCGAAGAGAATACATGAGAGAGTTAATGAGAAAAAAAAGAGCAAATACTACTAACAGGGAAAATGAAAATTATAAGAGAAGAAAAAGTAATCGAGACTCTCTGAAAACAGAAAAAGTTAATGCTTACATGAAAGACTTCATGCAAAAGAAACGAAGTAATGATGCTAAAAGGCAAGCTGAAAATCAAAAAAGAAGAAAAAGTAATCAAGATTCTCTTAAAACAGGAAAAGTTAATGCTTACATGAAAGAGGTCATGCAAAAGAAACGAGTCGATGATGCCAAAAGGCAAGCTGAAAATCAAAAAAGAAGAAAAATTAATCAAGATCCTCTTAAAACAGAAAAAGTTAATGCTTACATGAAAGAGCTCATGCAAAAGAAACGAGTCGATGATGCTAAAAGGCAAGCTGAAAATCAAAAAAGAAGAAAAAGTAATCAAAATTCTCTAAAAACAAAAAAAGACAGGAATGTTTACATGAAAAATCTTATGGAAAAGAAACGGTCTAATAATGCTAATAGGGAAGTACATGGAATAAAAAAGTTGGCTAAAGCAGATACTATTCATAATGCAGACTTATCTGTAAGCAAAGCAAAAAATGTAGATTCACTGATAGAAGGTTTCCACAAAAGTATCCAACATGGTCCTGAGTATGTCTGTACCTGTTGTGACCAGTTGTGGTACAGATCATCAGTGACAAAATGTAATGCTCGCAACTATGACAACAAGTGTTCACTAGCTATTGTAAATGCATGTATTACTGGTACTAAAAGTGTGGATGACACTGAATGGATTTGCAGCACATGCCATTCAAACTTAAGGGATGGTAAATTGCCCCAGTGTTCAAAAGCAAATGGCATGAAATTTCCTGAAAAGCCAGATGTTCTTAACTTGACACCTCTTGAGGAAAGGCTTATATCACCACGTATTCCATTCATGCAGATACGTGAACTTCCAAGAGGTGGCCAACTTTTAATTCATGGAAATGTAGTAAATGTTCCAAGCAATGTAAATTCAACTGTACACACACTCCCTCGGCCAATCAATGAATCACAGACAATTCCCATAAAGCTTAAAAGACGTCTAGGCTATAAACATCATTACCAGTTTCAAAATGTGAGACCTGCCAAAGTATTAGAAGCAACTAAATTTCTTGTAGACAACAGTGAGTTATTCAAAAATGAAGGCATTGAAATAGATGATACAAGATGGCAAAATGACAGTTCACAATTAGGTGATAAAGATGATTGGGATGAATTCTTCCCTTATAGTCAAAACACTGAAACAGTTAATAATGAAGCTGAAAGCCAAGAAGCAGATAGCATTGAGTGTAACAACAATGATTCTAGTGAACAACATTCAAATAATAACAATGATGACTGGTGCGAAGTTGACGAACGACCATCTGGAGTCACAGACACTTTGCTACAAGAGCCAGACATAACAGAGAATGTTGACAAAATACTAAGTTTTGCTCCAGGAGAGGGTAACAAACCATTAGGTATTTTTATTGATAAAGATTCCGAGTTTTTATCTTTTCCAACAATATTTTGCGGAAAGCGAAGAACAGACAATAAAGACAGGCAAATCCCTGTGTCATATAGCACTGTAGCTAAATGGGAATTAAGATGCCAAGACAGAAGAGCTGCTCAGTCTGTACCTAACTTGTTCTTCAAGCTTAAGAAAATACAAATCAAACAAATTCAAGATACTGCTGGAATTTCTCTTCGTAAGTGCAAAACTAAAGGCAAGAAGTTTACTGCTGGTGATCTCAAGACAGATGACTATTTGCAAAAACTGATTCATCTTGATGAAGGCTTTAGAGTTTTAAAGCAGTTGCGAGGGAGTCCTGCCTATTTCCAAAAGTGTAAAAAGGATTTATTTGCTATGATTAGACAACTTGGTAATCCCACATGGTTCTGCTCTTTCTCTGCTGCAGAAACAAGATGGACTCATCTACTTAAAACTCTAGGTAGAATTGTAGAAAAGAAAGAATACACAGATGAAGAGATAAAAGATATGTCTTGGCAGCAAAAATCCAACCTGATTCAAAAGGATCCTGTAACATGCGCACGAAATTTTGACCATATGGTTCAACTTTTCATCCGCGATGTATTGAAAAGTGATATCATGCCTATAGGGCACATTGCTGACTTCTTCTATAGAGTAGAAATTCAACAACGAGGAAGCCCACATATTCATGGTCTCTTTTGGGTTAAAGATGCTCCCAAGTATGGTATAAGCTCTGATGAAGAGGTGGTTTCTTTTGTAGATAAATATATCACTTGTGAAAATAATGTAAATGAAATGGAGGATCTGGTAAATTTGCAGATGCATAGACATGCAAAAACTTGTAAAAAGATGGGACACAACGTCTGTAGGTTTAATTTTCCATTGCCTCCTATGTCAAAAACAATGGTCTTGACACCTCTTGAAGATTTTGATAATCTTGATCAAGATAAGCAAAAACACATCAAACAAAATTCTGACAAAATCGGAGAACTTCTTGACAGCATGAAATATGGCGAGGATATTACTTTTGAACAGTTTTTGCAAAAATTAGGGTTGACCGAAGAAGAGTATGTTTTGGCAATCGGACACACTATTAAACGAGATACGCTTTTCCTGAAAAGAAGGCCATCAGAAATAAGAATAAATAATTATAACACTACAATATTGAAAGCATGGCGAGCAAATTTGGATATTCAGTTTGTTTTAGATCCATATGCATGTGCTGCATATATATTAGCATATATCACAAAAGGCCAAAGAGGAATGAGCAGACTTCTTGAAAAAGCTAGTGAAGAAGTTAAGTCTGGCAACAAAGATATTTCTAGTAAAGTGAGGCACATAGGCAATAAATTTTTGAATGCTGTAGAAATTAGTGCACAGGAAGCTGCATATTTAGTTTTACAAATGCCTTTGAGACAGTCAACACGCGATTTCCAATTTATCAATACCTCAAACCCTGAGGAAAGAACCTTTCTTATCAAGACACTGGATAAGCTTAAAGAGTTGCCTGATAATTCTGCTGACATAGAGTCAGATAATCTGATCAAGCGCTATCAGAGAAGACCCAAATGTCTTGAAAACCTATGTTTAGCTGATTTTGCTGCCTGGTATAACTGTGTCAAGGATAAGCATGCCAATACTGACAAAAATGAGACTGTTGCTGGTACGCAACCAAGTGATTTTTTGCCAGAAATTCATGCTGAAGGCAATGATGATGAAATTTATAATGCTTCCAGTGATGAGCACACTAGTGATTCAAATGAATACATATTACGAGGTGGTATGAAACTTACAAAAAGGTTAAAGCCCAAAATCATTCGCTCTGTGAGGTTTCACAAAGAAAAAGATCCAGAAAATTATTTCAGAGAACAGCTAATGCTTTATTCTCCATGGCGAAAAGAAGAAGCAGATTTGTTAGGGTCTTGTCAGAGCTATGCAGAAAGGTTTGAACAATTGAAAAGCACAATTCATTCCAATAGTCAGCAGTATGAGAGCCATAGCGGAGTACTTGATCAAGTGATAGATGATCTGAATGCTGAGGATGGTGATTTCAACAATGTAGCACCTAGCACAGAGCATAGAAATGAGCAAGATAGCGCTATTCCACAAAAACCAAGTGAATGGTTGGGTTGTTTTGATCCAGGAAATGATAAGCAACACAGTCAATATGATTTGCTTGATGATATGGGCATATTCCCCAGATGCAATGACCAGGAAGAACTTGTGTCAAATCGTATATCCGATGAAGAGTATCGCAAACTTGTGCGCTCTCTTAATGAAAAGCAAAGACAATTTTTTTATCATGTTCTTCATTCAATAAAATCATCTGATGACCCTCTAAGGTTATTTTTATCCGGTGGTGCAGGTGTTGGGAAATCTACTGTAACTAATGCTTTATATGAAGCCCTTGTTAGGTATTTAAACAGCATTGCAGGTGAAAATCCTGATGATATTAAAGTTCTCAAAACAGCTCCAACAGGAAAGGCAGCATTTAATATCAAGGGTAATACATTACATGCTACATTTAAGATACCCGCCAATAGGGGATTTGAGTACACTTCACTTGACAATGACAGACTAAACACCATGAGAACAAAATTGAGAAAATTAAAAGTTTTGTTTATTGATGAGATCTCTATGGTAGGCAGTGGTATGTTTAACTTCCTGAATTTGAGGCTCCAACAAATAATGGGCAACAAAGAGGCATTTGGGGGAATACATGTCATCACTGTTGGAGACTTATTCCAACTGAAACCTGTATTTGATAAATGGATTTTCGAAAATTCCAATACCTGTTATAGCATTCTGGCAAGTAACCTATGGAAGGAATTGTTTACCTTCTTTGAACTAACAGAGATAATGAGACAAAAAGATGATAAGAATTTTGCAGAGTTGCTTAATCGTCTAAGGGAAGGAAAGCATTCTGATAATGACATCCAATCTTTGAAACAAAGACGTCTTGATTTGAACTCTGAGGAAAGTTGCCCCAACGATATTACTCATCTCTACACAACTAATGCTGCTGTAAATTCTCACAACAGCAATGTGTATAACTTGTCAAAAACTGACAAAGCCCAGGTCAAGGCAATAGATATTGTAGTAGGAGATGTTTCTGATCATGTTAAAAAGCAAATGAAAGAGAAAGTTCCTAATGACCCTTCTAAAACTATGGGTTTATACTCACTTGTTCAAATAGCCACTGGTGCAAAATATGACTTGACAACAAATGTAGATGTGCCTGATGGCCTCACAAATGGTGCTGAGTGTGTAATACAAAACATAGATTATAGAGTGGAAAATTCCAGTAGGCCTAGCATTATATGGGTCTTTTTCTCAGATCCATTAATAGGGAAAAAGCAACGCCAAGACAACTCACATCTTTATCAGAAAAGACATATAGATCCAAATTGGACACCTATATTAGAAGTGACTAGACAATTCAGAATTAACAAGAAAAATCAGATACAAATATTAAGGCGTCAGTTTCCACTTAGAGCTGCTGCAGCAAAAACAATTCACCGTTGCCAAGGTGATACTTTGGAAGCAGCAGTTGTAGATTTTCCACTATCTACAAAAGAACATATGCACTATGTTGGGCTCAGCAGAGTTAGAAACAGTTCTTCTTTGCATATTCTTAATTTGAATGAGAAAAAGATTAAAGTGAGTGAAAAAGTAGCAAACGAAATGGAAAGACTAAGAATGGAAGCATGCTTGGTACCTACAGTGTCACTGAAACCCTCACCTAATGCCACCACCATTATATTTCAGAATGTCAGATCTCTACATCTGCATATCAAAGATGTGAGAAGTGATTACAACTTTAAAAAAGCACATGTTAACATTTTTGTTGAAACAAGACTGTGTGCATCAGACAATGATGAGGAGTACAGCATTGAGAAATTTAACATTTATAGAAATGACTTTAATCAATCTCGTACAAGAAGCTCCTATGGCTCTGTCATGTATGTAGCACCAAGTCTCCCTATTGCACAGACACCTCAGAGATTTAACCTGAACAATGTAGAAATAACCATCATGGTCACAGATACACCTATACAGCATTTGCACATTGTTGGTGTGTATAGATCCAAGAGCCTTGTGAAAATATCCGAGCTTCTCAATGCTTTAAAGAATTTACATAAAACAATATTATCCAATGCTACCCCTACATGCCTTCTTGGTGACTTTAATGTGAATTTGCTTGAAGATTGTTCAGAAACAAATACCCTCAGCGGGTATCTTATTCAGGAAAAAGGCTATACACAATTAATAAAGCAACCAACAACTGATTATCACACTTTATTAGATCACATTTACACAAATGTACCAGATATAGTCATGCTATCAGGTGCTCTAGAGTCATACTACAGTGACCATAAGCCTATATTTGTTTCATTGAAAAATAAATAAATTTCTTTCCTACTTTAAATAATCAAATATTGAGGTAGGAGATCCACAGAACCTAGCTAAAACCACTGGATAACTAATTCAGGTATCATAACTTATGTTGCATTCAGCTGCTATAAGCTATAATGATACTTACCTCATAATACTAAGTCACCCCATGCCTGTGTCCCAATGCACACAGGTAAGTTTTTGTTTGGGAGGTAAGATTTTAAATAAAATACATTTATATTTAAATGTTTTCTGTCTTTTTTTTGCAACAGGTTGGCAGAACAATTACAAAAAAGGGCATTCCAAACTCTACATCAATTTCTCAATAAATAAGGTATGAACAAAGTCAGTCATTGTAACACATCACACAAAAATTTGGACAACCGGAACTGAGAGCTTTTCTTGAACCTCACTTGTTAAACACCTGAAACTACTGCAAAATAAAGTCCAGAATTCCAGGAATTCAAATTTAGCCATAAATGTTATCCATGATGGAAGAGATTGAATGAGTCAAATCACCATTTAAAAAAATACCTGCGTATGTGAGGATAAAATTTAGTAGTCACGAAATGCAATGAAGCAGGACATGAATCCGTTATCGTTCCTCTATTTCAGTTTCATGAATATTACATTATCCCGACGGGCACAGGTATTTTTAAACAGTGATTTGGTGCATTCATTTTGAAAGGTTTTTCTTATATTCATTTGTGTATGCTTGTACATGCTTGTCATGAAGTGTGACTTTTTTCTTCTTCATTTCTTTTCTCTCCAAAAAGAGAATTTCATAGTCTTTCTACTGTGCTATTCTTATAAATAGATCCAAGCAAATCTGCAACAGATTCGATATATTTTTTTTACTCTGTCACTGTTGCAACTTTCAGGTTTTTTTAAACTATCAAATTACAAACATTTCTAAGAAAAACGTTGTTAGTACTTTTACTCCAGTAAATAACATTAGTCAAGTTAGCTCTTTAAAGATACTCGGAATTACTTTTCAGGAAAATGGAAGATTTGCGGAGCATGTTAAACTTAAATTGTTAGAAGCAAACAAATGCCTGTATGTGATAAGGTATTTGAGACAAGAGGGCTATACCCAGTTAGAAATAGATTTCTCCTTTTCTTAATGTGAAGTAGATATGTATTTTTATCTATTATAAATAAAGACATATTATTATTTCATCATTTTCCTTTCAGAATAAAGGCATAGCATTGGTGTGGCAAAATGTTGCATATATCCTGAAAACCTGCAGAAGATAAAGAAGATGAACACAGGGATCCATCAACATGTCAAGAAACAAGAAATTGGCCACATTTATACAAGGACCCCAATTGTTCACACTCTTGAATTCTGACTGTTGAAAATGATCAAGGCTTTTCAGCTTGGACCTATTAGACATTTGCTATTGTAAAACCGATGCCTCATGAGCTCAATATCCATCAATGTGTCAAGCAATAAGTGATCAATAGCCAACTATACCAGGATCCCTTGAACGCAAACGAAAAAAAAAAACACTGAATCTGTTCAGCTTGAACCTAATGGACGTTGGTTTTATTACTCATACCAAAGTGATCAATATCTGGAGTAACAAGCAATAAGTTGTAATTTTACCAGGATCCCTTCAATACAAAGGACAAAAAAACCTTGAGCTTTTCAGCTTGGACATATAGAAATTAATTTTGGTATTGACACCAAAGTCAAGGTCCATCAGCATTTTGAGTAACATGAAATCAGTCACAGTTGCAGAAGGATACCAACTGTTCGGACTTTGGAATACAAGCACAAAAGAGGCTGTTTAGCTTGGAGCTGTAGAGTGTAAAACATCAGCTAACTATGCCCTTACATGATAGTCAATGTCAACCTGGATGCACCCTATTGAAAGAATACTATAATAGACAGTGAAATATGAATGGAGTGAAAAAAACAAAACAAAATGAACTCTTCCAAACAAAAGGACAAGGACAAAAAAAAAACAATTCAAAAATAAAAGCAAAAGCAAAAAATGAAAAGGATATAAAAATTGAAAAAAATAAAAAAAATGTAAAAAGGAAAACACATCTACCAGTATTGTATTGACAATATCAACATTCATGTTATTTATATTTTCAACTTCTCTATTGTAATATGTCTTGCCTGTTCAGAGCTATAAATTATCTAATATTTGATAATTATAATATATCAAAACATCATCGAGCTATTATCTTTATATTCGTGCACAAATTTCCCTTTCTTTATAAAATTTGTCAAATAAAAATAATATTTTTAATTTTTAGTTGTGTAGATGATTTGATGAAAATAAATCTACAAAGCATTCTCACAAGATTGTTTGCCCTCTGGGTGGAGTTTGACCTTTATGGCTACATGTACGGGATGAAATCAGCAATCATCAAACCTGATTGTTATTTACAAAATATTGACATCTCAAAGGTATGTTGGCTTTTTGAAGAACAGATCTACCCCCTCCCCCACTGCCAACAGTTTGGCCCCCATGTTCACAAGAATGGCATCCCCTCAGAAACTACCCAAATGATAAGAGCTGACATTTAATACACTTTGATCTTTTAGTCAAGCAGGCAACTAAACATTTAAATTCAGAGTGGGTTGTGGCAACACTCACACCTAACCAAGAGTATCCTGCATAGCAAGTGCAAAGAGGAGGGAACAACAAATACAGCGAGCCTTGCCCCTCCTCTTGCTTGCTTTATTTCTCGCCCCCCTTCTTTTCCCTTTGCACTTTCTATGCAGGCTAAACCAAGAGCAGCCTTGATTTGTGCATGTGTAGTCTGCTAATAAGGTAGCGTTAATGACAATGTACTAGAAGTGTACTATCTTACAAAATCATCACCCACCCCCTGAAGCACCCTCTGTGTAAACACACCCTTATCATCAGTTTCTTCTCACACAACACTCCCTCTTAAGTAGTAAAAGAATGCCACTACCAATGGCTCTCTGCAAACTACTTCCTTTGCAAGGATAACTTTGGTAAAAACCAGCCACATCTTTAATGGAAAATTCCTTGAGGTAAAACAAGCAGACATGCAGAGTTCAAATATTTATACCCTTTACTTGCAGTCAATTTCGTTACATGCCCTGTCTCCATTGAAGACCGCAATTTAATTATAATAGATTGAAATTCAACATTGTACAAGTGTGCAGTACCATGTTCCTGGCACTACTGGTAGTATAAAAGTCATGCCAAACAATCTAGTATCAGTAACTGTAAGGGAAGGAAGAAATAACGAGTGCATACATAACACAACAATGCTTTACTATAAATAAACTGTGAATCTGTAGTACATTCCAAAATATAAAACCATACAACAATCTAAACGATATAGCAATATGATCTAAAACGTATTTCCATTTGCTGAGAAAACTTTTTTTAAAACTCATCAACAGTATCTGGGACTTTGAATGTTGTAGTACCTTCTCTAACAAAGGCAAAGATTTACAATAAAAACATCTCACAATGTGTAAAGAATGTCAAAACTCAATTTTTTCTCCTAACGAATTAGTATAAATATAATTTGAAACGTGTTTCCATTTGTTACCCAGGACTTTGAATATTGTAGTACTGTACCTCTCTATCAAAGGCAGGGGGTTTTACAATATTAAAAATAATCTCTTCACAATGTTAAACAATATCAAAAACTTAAATAAATTTTTGTCCTAATCACAACAAGTTCATATCATGAAGACATTATATATGACCTTCACTTGAATTCCTTAACTTACTACGCTCATGGACAGGACAACTTTTTTCGCTAATGAGACTTCGAATGTTACCTGCTCCAACATAAGCAAAGTTTCACAAATCATGTCCTCAGAAAGTTTGTTTACATCTGTTTCGGTCATAACGTAATCTTTTTGATCAGAAATTGACTTGAACATACCTTCTAAGACAGACCCTGAACAAAAAAATCGTCCTAGATTTTCGCCATTGTTATCTATAACCACTGTCCCTGTAGCACAGGTAGGCATTCTCGCCTTCAACATCATCTGTTTGCATAATCTGCACTTGATGAACTTTTCGGCTTCCGAGGACTTGAGCTTGTTTTTACAGCTTACACAGATATACGATTTGCTAACCTCCACCGACAAAATCTTCCCGGAAATAGTTTCTCTTACGTCTTGTCCCACATTTGCCATCCTATTACCTTCTTCCTCTACAGAGGAAGAAATGTTCACGTCAGTTGGCAATGCGTTAATTCGGCTTGTCGTGTTCGAGTTGAGCGCCTTACCGCTAAAGCAGTTAACCTTCACATCTTTAAACAGATAACTCTTAGAAGCTTCGACTTGTTCAATCAATGCCTCCCAGATAGTCATCCGAATAGTACCGGTGGCATCTGCGATGATTATGTCACACTTATTCAAGTCTTTTCCGTGTGTCTTCGAGTAAACTTCTTGCGTTTCAAGTTTGTGCAACACCTTGCACTCTACGGAGACGACATCACCTTCCCCATATTCATCGATAATCGTCTTCACTGTCACTTTAGGAGTGCTTTGATCTTTCCACGGAAATGACATATTTGGCTTGACTTCAACCTTAGAAAACTTTTCCAACTTGTATTCTAATACATCGGGTCTAAATCTTCGTTTCTGTGGGCTTAGCTGTAATATTCGTACAGGGGATTTCATTTCCGCTTTCTGTTGAATATCTTCTCGTTTCTCTGTCTGGAAACAGACCACCCTTCGACACTCATCCCGTTCTTGCAGTTTAAAGGAAAAGAATCTACTCCCACTTCTATCGTCTACAGCAGAAACATCATGGATGAATCCTTCTACATCTTTTTTTGAGTTTGGCTTCTCCCAGGAAGAAGACGCATTCGAACTCGAAGCCATCTTGTCGCTGAGTCATCGAAACTCGTGCAAGCGAAACCAGTCACGTGAAAACCACGTGACGAGGCTAATCCACAGGCGGCCCAGCACTTGTTATCGATGCGTTGTTGTTAATAGAGGTGCTAGGTAGAATAATTTCTTGGTCGACATCTAGATACACTTTTTTTCATGTGTTTTTTTTTTATGTCAGTATGCGCACATCATTTTGGCATAAAAATTCCGATGTTGCAATTAGTTTGCGTACGACCTCCTGGTTTGCGCTGAGGTTTTCAGCGCTGGCTGGACTAATTCGACCCGAGTGTACTTCTTTCGGGGTTTACACGTCACTCAAAGAGTCACGGGCGCCATACTGCATTTGCGTGACTAGTGTGACGGGAAGTCACGCAAATCCAATATGGCGCACCACGCGACTTTGACCTCTTGGTTTCTCGCCTAGAAAACGCCATAAAAGCCTGCAAGCGAGCTAGAGCATTTATTGTTCACGGAAATCTTGCACGATTGTCACTATTAAACCCTTTCATTTTTCTCCATTTCGTTTCTTTTCTTTTTTTTTTTCACTTTCCATTTATTCCGCATGAAAGGCTTCTCTACCATCCTCGGTCCAGACCACCGGGCATAAGGCAAACAGAGATGTTGTTACTCCTCATTCGCATTAAAAGTAAAAAAAAAAAAACCCTGTGATTTCGACAAAGAAAATCATCAGTTGTCACGTTTAGTCTACATGCATTCCTAAAGCTCTTGGTATAGCACTTGTCACGCAAATGTCACGCACACAAAATGATTAATACTATAACATTTGTTGCCAGCACTGGAAAGATAATACTTAAATTACTACAAATCCCAAGTTCAAGAGCGATTATAGACAGCTCCCTTTTATCTAAGCCGTTTACTATGCGCTA
>JAOCNB020039959.1:0-13227 GCA_026546465.2 Palythoa caribaeorum | reverse complement strand
ACTTCACTGATGAAGACTGATGGTTTCAGTCGAAACGTCTGTTTGAATTGACACCAAAATTCCAGAAAAAGGTTTTTTAAAAATTTCTCATTTATGAATAAGGTCTATAAAGGACTATACTGTGACCTCCACAGAAGGAGCAGAAATCTTCAAATACGTGCAAACCTTTATGAGGGGTCATCGCCGCCACAATTCTGTTTTGAATTCTGTTTTAAGAACTTGTATGTTCTATCACTTTACACCCAATTCTTGGAATCAGAGCAGAATGAACCAACAAAAATAGAAATTAGCAAATTCAAACTAAAATCGAACCAAAGCAACAGAAATTGAGGAATCAAAACGGAAATTTAACCAACAGAATAAAAATAAGATAACTGCGAAAGTTATACACCCGAACCGAAATTGAAACAAAAGGAAAAAAACGTCATTTGAGCTTGTAAATAAAAATTTAGGCTAGGTTGAATTTCCGTTTTGATTTCTCAATTTCTGTTTTGTTGGTTTGATTTATGTTCGCATTCGCTAATTTCTATTTTGGTGTATCGTAATAGGACATGGAACATACAAAACAGAATTTGAAACAGGAGATGACCCCTCATAGGCAAATATTTTATCAGTTGAATACGGGCATCCCACGCTAAAGTCTTCCCCCCACGCTTTTAAGTCCCCCCCGAATATAAGCCCATTCATTTGCCAACGAAGATATTATTTCGGATATAAGCCCCCCCGTTTACAAGGCCATCTACTGTATAAGTATAAGAAGACTTTCATTCTGTTTCGTCCCGGTTGTTCCACTCGCATAAGTGTTTTGTAGGTGTTTTTGAAATAAATTCTCCGTTTATTGTGACGCACAATAAATGTTTTATGAATCAAACCCTAAATATAATAATATGGCAGTTTACGTTTCGTTTCTAAGAAACGTTTTATCTCGTCTTTCCGAATCATTTCTTTTATTCCATTTATACTGATCAAGCCTTTCCGGATATACGTTCTCCCATTTATAAGCCCGCCCGCCAAAATCTATTATGAAGTTATATAAGCCCAGACCTTCAACGTGGCGTTACCAGACATCTAACTTGGGCATGTTGTTCCACATCATGATAACGCGCATTTATTTATACATTTACCCTATACAACCACCCCTCACAGATGATGAATACAATCTCAGTTGCATGAATACATTCAGAAGATAAACGTGAGCAATAAATTTTTCGAAGGAGAAAACTTGGTTATCTTAAAAGTTTATTTCAAAATAGCAAACAGCGAAACAAGTAAACAGCTGCAAAAAAGGGCAGAAAGGGGAAAAAAATTGACTGTATTTACTTTGACTAAGATATTATAATTTTATTTAATGTAAAGGAGAATAAGTGAAAATAAAAAGTAAAAAGTGGAAGATGCGCACAACGCTTTATAAGTTTTATTCCAAAGCCGGCCATGGCCTTGGTACTCTTAATCAAGGTGATCGGAACGGTTTTAATATAGAAGTAATTAATTATAGACCTATTAAAAATACGGAAGTCTTTTATTTACATAGAGGTATGTCGCACTAAACACTCGCAAACGGCAATTCATTTATTATCACGCTAAAATCATTGGAATATTTCCGCGGCAAAAATCATAAAAATTAAATAAAACCCACAAAGCGGCAGGACGGGCCGGCAAGCTGGTCATATGGTGTCTGATTTCGATAATCATATTATGTAATATTTTTTTATTTGCGCATCATTGCGAAAACAACGATTTTAAAAAATACCAGCAACGACATTCACGATTTAACATTTTTGGATTTCCACTTCAAAATTAGGCACGACGATGTTTCCATTTAACTGTGCTGTAAACTAAACTGTACCCAAAGACATGTTTGTCTTCAAAGTCCTTTTTCGCTTATTGCGTGTAGTTTGGTGTGTTTATAATTGATGAGCTTGAGCATTTTGACTGATTTTGGCCGGCACAGCGCGTGCTAAATTCACCTGTTGTGTCACCAAACCCGATAGAAAATTTCGCTGATCGCAGCGACTCAGTATTGCATAAAACCGCTTGTATGTGGCATTTCATTTCAGTATCAGCGGTTAAATACGCGATCGAACGCCGAGTTTCGTTGTTATCTGTTTAGCAGTGTGCCTCGTCGCGTCCTGCAAGATTATTTGCTCGTCTCAGTATTAGTAACCAACAAAATGATAGCGATGCAGAGCGTTATTTGCAAGAATAAACCGCTAAGATGCACTGCAAATTTCAAAAGCGATCACTGAATTCTTTGTAATCGGCTGGTCCTAGTCTTAAAACCAAGATAAGATCAAAGTTAGAAATGTGTTTTCATTAAGATAAGAATGTGTATTTATTAAGATAAGATCACATTAACAAAGTTCTGAAACTGGAAAATTTTACATTAAACACATTTAAGAAAACGCTTTCAGGTGGTAGTTCGAACTTGTTTTTAAAAGTTATACTATTTTATACACAGAGTGGGAGAAATAGTAGTTTTACGGGCCATGAGTAGCACTACTTTAATGCAAGATATCTGTTAAAATTTTACCATAATAAATTTAATAATCCATCCAAATCGGTAATTTAATCTAAAACTGACTTACGGTGCTCTTACGAATTAATTTTTTTAAAAAAATATTGAAAATTAGAGAAAAAATCTGACAGCGTCAGAAAGTCTCAAAGTCTTAGCTACATTTAATACAAAAAATAGGCGAGGTCGCTCAACACAAATTTACATTGGATTGCAGTAAATCTAAAGTAAAAAGATATTTTTGACTTCTTTCAGTATTTCCAAGGAAACCTCAAATTTAATTAAATTCGGAAATGAGGCGGCAATATTTCGATTTCTTCGGTGAGTCTTTTGAACCGTTAGCACTTTTAAGCAATCAAATGAGTTGAAGAAACTGAGCGTTGCTAAAAAGCGAAACCAGAAACCAGAACCCAAAAACCAGAAACCAGAAGCCAAAAAAGAAAAACGAGAAATCAGAAACAAGAAACAATACTCTACAGAGATATTAATGGTCACTGTCGGAGTTCGAACCTTGAATCGACTGTTAGTGCGGAAAAGTAAAACTATCAAAATAGTCATGCGTTTCGAATTTACCACTGACCCACGCACAATTTAGCAAAGTTGAGGAATAAAAACAATAATATACACTGGGAAACGGGATAAAGCATTTTGAACAGGGATATCTGTTATAGCCGAGCCACATGCCGAACGAACATTTTAACTTTAAGTGCGCTTGGGTTTGAGATTTTCCTCTGGTTCTCTTATGGATCAAGACCGGAATAATTTCATTTCCTTTCCCTTTGAAATTTGTAAATTGACACTGAGATGTAAACAAAACAAGTGACATTTAAGCCGCTGTTACACGGTGAAACTTTTGTTTTTTTCGCCACAGCGACCGCTGTAACTGTTGCAAAAGTACAAAGCATGCAATTCTACTTTTCGTGAAACCTGTCTCGCGACGGAAATTCAAAAAAGTTTCAAGAAACCGACTATGTTACACAGTTCAACGCCTGGTGAAACTTGTTTCGTTTCGCATCGTTGTTGCACACAAGTTTCAGCTAAAAGTTTCAACGTGTGACAGCGGCTTTACGAACAAGCGAATTGAGCTCGATTCCTGTAATGAAATATTGCCTACAGGTACAACTGAATAATTTTGTTTGTCTACAGTTATATTAAAAAAAGCAGTTATATTTTTATAAATAAAATTGAAAGAGTTGAGTAATGTTGACCGGTCGTGGAATGTCTTCGACTTCGTTCTCATTGACAGCGCTGCTTCTCTATTTTTAATATATCTGTAGAGTACTGTTTCTGGTTGCTGATTTCTCGTTTTACTTTTTTAGCTTCTGGTTTCTGGTTTGTTCGTCTTTCGACGAAGCTTATGATGACGCAGATACAATAATAACATGTTTCTTCGGGCGTTGCTAAACAGCGAAGAAACTTGTTATTATTGTATCTGCGTCATCATAAAATTCGTCGAAAGTAAATATTCTGTCATTACAACGTTCTGTTCAGTAAATACGCTGAGCACCTGGTTTCAAATAAACTCATAAAGAAGAACTATAATAAAGTTAGGATAAGAAAACACTTTTGCTCCTATGAGTTTATCATTTTAAACTATTTTTTGAATACCTTAAATTGTTTTAAAACTAAAATGAAGAGAACGAATTCGCTGAGCAATATCATTAAATCAGAAAACAATATTCTTTGAAATAAAATCTATTTGAAATTGTATTCGGCCCGGTCCAAACTCCGAACTTTACATGCCGCCGAATCTAATGCAAATGAAGTAAACAATAGAATTTGCTCATTAGCAATAGATGCGGCACATGTGAAGTTCGACGTTTGGCCCGGGCCTAAATTATCAATTGTTATGTGTGTGGTGTTGTTGAAATCACAAATAACAGGTGGCAATTTCGAGGCTTTTTCATCTCACCGGGAACTTTAAGAACTTTTATTTTCGTATAAACAAAGAGCTTGCCAGAAAAATTCTGTATTGACACTGACTTAATAACAGTTAAAACAAAGAATACACTCAGCAGAATGCTTCTCCAAAAAACTCATAAACAGCGAGACAATATGAAAACATGTAGAAATTTCTTCTAAAATCTTTGGATCTTTACAAAGTAAATTTTGTCATTTATGTTGTTCTTTCATCTTTCAAAGGATCTCATGAAAAAACGGTTATGGACCAAAACGTTGACATGAATTTCAGGTCCAACGAATCGTCGATTGTTTCTAGAGGAGCTACATTGTTTTTTGTTGAAGCTTGCATCTTTCTTACACTTGACACCATGGCTCTTGCCGGGAACCTACTTGTTTGCCTTGCAATATACAGGAATTCCTCTCTCCGAACCGTAACTAATATTTTCATCCTTTCACTGGCTCTCACTGATCTTGTAGTATCAGTGGCTGTTATACCGTTCAACACCATTGCTTCTTTTGCAAATGGGTGGATGTTTGGTTATTTGGGCTGCCAGTTAGTTGGTGTGTTTGCCTACGGATGGGCAGGAATATCGCTTTTAACCCTCACCCTGGTCGCTGTTAACCGATATATAAGAGTTGTCCGCTCGCCCATCTACACCAAAATCTATTCCAAGAAGCGCGCTGTAATTATGGTCCTTGTATCATGGCTTGTCACAGCAATTGTCGTAGGTTTTATCTTTCCCCTTGCAGGAATCGAGTTTCAGACAACGAGAGAAAATCCGGCGATCGTCTCTCCGTCGTTTTCTTCTGACAATTCTTTTAAATTGTTTCACTATATACACATAGTGTACATCATTCTTCCAAGTGTTGTCATAGCAACATGTTATGTAAAAGTGTTCAACACCATAAGAAAGCACAATAAGACCGTTTCGACTTCCTTTAACAAGGCCGTCACGCCTACCTTTAACAAGGACGTCACGCCTGCCTTTAACAAGGCCGTCACGCCTACCTTTAACAAGGTTGTCACGCAATTCTTTAACAAAGCTGTCACGCCTTCGTTTCATAGTAGCAACACTTGTCACGGTGTTGAAGAAGCTAGGATGACAAAGTTGTTAGCCGTTGTTCTCGTAGGATTTTACCTTTGTTGGTTGCCCGCGTTTCTGACAATAACGCTAAGGTTGTTTAACGCAATTGAGAAACGTCATGAAGTCTACTCAAACTTTTACTATTTATTCCCCGCCTATACAAGCAGCGTCATCAATCCTGTGATTTATGCAACGATGAGTAAACAGTTCAGGGCAGAGTTTACTAGCATACTGCGACTGAAATGAGACATTTCATAACTCCTTTCGCTTAAGTACAACCGCAACAGTTGCTGAACTGCACTAACCACCATCTTTGTTTTCCTCAATTGTAAATAAAAGTGAAAGTGTTGCGGTAATTCTACTGTATAACTGTTCATTGTATAGTTGTTCCATGGTTGTAGTTCTGAAAACGGAATTTAGGGAAATCTTTTACAATACATTTCACACTTCAGAGAAGCACGATAGCGGCCGACGCTAATGTTGAATAAGACAGGGACGTTATCATGGAAACCGAGAATATAATCATTTAAGTTGGAGGATGCTTAACTTCAGCCAAAATGCAATACGAACACATGTTAAGATAAAGGGTCGCCTTTCCTTTTTTCGTGACGAGTTAATGAACAGTTTTAGCTGTGTGTGAAGCGTGATTCGTGAATATACATTTTCGTCAAATTTTTGTGAACCAGGATTTCTGTATTTACATGCATGTGATTCGTTAAGCAACGACTTGTGCGAGATGGATTGTTCTTATTTTTGAATATTTTTTTATCATTAAAACCCTGTAGACAGTGTAAAGACTGCCGAATAATGTATTTTGTGACCTGTCACAACGATTCTTTGATTTGCCCATCGATTGAGGACTGATAACTGAAGATAATACTGAGTGGCGTCTTTTAACTTATAAATTTCAAGTGTTTGATAAATCCGCCGGGGCGGGTAATCAATTATTGAAAATATCATTAACATTATGTGAGTACAATTCGTGTTAGTAAGAGAAAGAACAAATAAATTGCACCAGATCAGCGTGGTAGTCGAAGACTGCACACGCTTTCAGCGGAAAATGCTGTAAAAAGCAAATATAAGAAGTGCGTTCCGCGAATATTAATAATGTACCGAACTCGAAGTATTCTGAAATTTATTCAATAGCACACCTGGTCGCAAACAACGTCGGAAAAACTAATAAAACGCTTTTCTGTTCTAAAAATTATCCAATCCACTGGTTTTGCTGGTAGATCAGCCAATCAGCGTACATTTTGTACCTGCTTGTGAAAATTTTGAAAACTGTGGAGGATCCCTTAATTAGTCGGAAATCATCAATTAACCAGTTTTTATGTTTCATAATTATAAGTTGTGTCTTTGTTTTCGTCGACACACAGTCATCCTTTTGTTCCACTTCTTCCACAGATATAAATCAGTCTGTCCTTTAATTTCTATGTCTTTGGTTAGTTCTACAAGTTCTGTATAACACACACACATTTTCCCGGTAAGTTTCTTTTCTAAAATCACGAAAAAACGTTTTTGTCCATCAGACTGGCATAGGTAGAAAACACAAACAATTCTGACCGCCAAATATTACTGCTGTGAGTTGAAAACGTATTGTTATCCAAAGCTTTAATTTTCCGTTGGTTGATATAAATTTTTCATTTTTATTCCTGTCCAAATAATTTACTATTTACATGACGCAAAAGAAGTGACATATTCTGTTTAAAGTACAAAATTATTTATGCGTTTCAATCAGTAGTCACTTGTGTTTCAAAATAATTCGAAATACTAATAAATTTGTGTTTCTTGGAGACCAACTCATACCTTTGCAACTTATAGTTTAAACATTGTGTTTTTAGTAATAACATTCAGAATTAAAACGCAATGTGCCATAAAAGCACAGCGGTTGGTTTAACTTTTTTTATGTGTAACTCAAATATTATGGAAGAAGTTGTCACGAATCTCAGTCCAAACGTTTGCCGCTCAAGTTCTAGTCAGTAAGTAGGTTGGCTTTTACTTATATTTCTTTTTTTGTAATTGTAGCTTTTAATTAATATCATCTTCTTTAGATCCATTAAATATAACACTAAAAGCAAGGTCGGTTTGTTTTATAAACACTTCAAACGCTCATCGCAATAAAAATTAACAACTAAGTTTTATTACTCTATTCTGCACAAGTTTGTTCGACCCAAATTGGCTTGATAACTTTGAAAACGAGATAGTAGCAAAAATATAAAAGCTTTGTCCAAAAAACATGTCACACAAAATGATGACAAAAGAAATAAAAAGACTTTTTAACTGGCATGCACCGCGCAGCTTGCTTTAATTCATGGCCAGAGCTTGTCTTAATAATCGCAAGAAATTCTTTAAATTAATATGGCGACCGCCACAGGGATTCGATAATCTCTTGTTTGTATACATTTGTACACACTTGCTCATCGGCTGCGATTGAAAACACGTAGCCACGACAGAGCAGTGAAGTTTGTTTTAGAATGAAGCAAGTAAGCCGCACCGTTGTGTTTTAAGGGAGTATTATCTACCAAGGGGAGGGTATTTAAGTTTCTGGAGTGGAATCGCGTGAATTACAGTGGTTAAATTGAGAAGGAATCATGAATCATGTTGAAAACTTAGGAATCGTGAATTGCAAGAGACGGTTAAAATAAATCATGAATATCGGAAAAAAAATAATGAATCATGACTTTTTGGTCTTTAAATTGTCAGGAATCACGAATATCAAATGTCGGTTCTTGAAACATGCACATATAGGCAAAAGTTTTGATACTTTAAACAATGCAGTTGCCTTCGCACTTTACACCGCTGTAACATAAAATAACTTAAGAAAAAACAACTATTTTCTTGTTTAATATACACGCTTTTTTATAGGAACAACTTTATAACTGACAACGAGGCTCAAATATTGCCAAAATTTAAGAACAATTTAAGAACAAGCTCAGGCTGAGGCTTGATAACTAGGAAACTATAGGGAAGTTTTTGTAGTAGAAAATGGACTAAAACTTAGCGATACAGCATAAAACATAAAAAGATTAACTGTAAAGACTGCTCAACAAACAATGAAGGTAGTTCGCCTAAATTCAGCGGTACAATACATGTTTCGCATTGTGTTTCATTTTCCAATACTTTGTTTTATTTAGTTTTTTCTTCAATAAAACCGCTCACAGAAATAAGAACAATTTAAGAATAAATTGAGGCTGAAGTCGCCAAGAACTGAATAGATTAAGAAGAATGAGCCTCGGCAAAATTTACTGGTTCCTATAATGAAAAAAGTGTGTGTTGCGTGTATCGTGTGTTTTATGCGTTCAAAGGAAATTTTGCTATACATTGAAATGGCTTGTAATTGTATTCATATTAAAGCAATACATTAAATTGAAAATCAAAAGCTTTTAGTAATTGGAGAACCGTTTCAACTGGTTAAACAAGTATAAAAACGTCTAAAAACCACGAGAGCTTGAGCTGAACTAAAACGTTTTTGAACTTTTAGCTATTGATACCTGGACCCACTCTTCGGTCCCCTTGTTGAGTGAGGTTGAAAGATACTCGTTGAGTTTTTAACATGTTTATTACAAACTTCTCACTGAGCTCGTGCAGCTGGTTTTAAAAAGTTGCTAATTATAGGTCCACCGGTAAATCCCGTAATATTTCGAAAGTATTAATTGCTTCCATAGTAACACCTGACGTTGACTTAAAATTTCACTTAAAATTGTTAAGACGAACTTTCTATCAACTTCACGTGATTTGTATTTAGTCATATATTACTTTTCTGCAATTCTGATTAAAAAGTCGTAAATGAATGAGAGTTGTTGTAATTGCACAAGTCAAGTCTCTTTTTATTTACCAACGCCTTTTTCTATCCGTAAAGACTTTTAGGCGTAAATAAACAAATTCAATCTACCCAGAACAACAACCCAACTCACGAGGGCTCTCAGAGCAGAAACATGCATGTAGAGAGAGCTTGAGACAAGCAAATTAAGATTACAATAGTATCAGTGAGTGCAAAGCCGACATTAAGTAAAAAAAGAAATTTGAACACGATATATGATATACAAAAATTCCTTGCTAATCGTATTAACAACTTCTGGAATAACAACAAATTTAACAATAACACCTTCAAAAAGGAAATTTTGTTTCCGCCAATAGTTTCTCAAATTTTGTCAGTTTATCTTAGTACATTTACATCGCTGATATCGAAACATTTATCGCCCCTTGTCGCCGTCCTTAGATTTTGATGATTAAATTGTATAATTGCTTCATCTAGTGGCATTTTTTGAATTCAGTCTATTTAGATTTTTAACTAGTTTGGTTTTAACTTGTGTTTTCGTTTCTATTTCGTTCGCAACTGTGTGATAGGCTTTTTAAAATAACAAAGACATAATATCGCTTATTAACATTGATTTTGCACTCCAGCCGGAGTATAATAATATTGTGTATCGTACAGGTGCATGGTCCCAATCAAGTATTTTCAGCACATGTTTTTGATCTAAGTTCATTGAGGGCTTTAAGTAGAAAACTTTGTTTACTGTACATTCGAATTAAAGTGGATAGATATATTTATGCTATAAGAAAAACTTATTTAGGAATCGCTTTTCAACCAATTTAAGGAAGTGGAACAAGAAAATTTATTCAGTATTCCAAGATTCAAAATGTTTTTCAGTGTAGATATACTCTTACGGTCATTTAACTTTTCCTTATGCATGTAATTACACTGATTTAGATGCCGAATTCGTTGCTAAAAAAAGATCTGATCAGCTGTTTGTCAGTAACATTTTAAAAAGAAAATCATGGCGAGAAACGGTCGCGGCTGCATAGGAACTTGTTAGATGTTATAAAAGTACTTGCTTTCAAAACTTGACCCCTCTACAAAAAATCACACAAATTATAACTATATGATCAATCATGAAACAGTTACGAATAAACGCCAAGAAATCGCTTTCACCCGAAATGTTTTGGAAAAACAAGCCAAAGGTTTCTCGCAACCAGTGCCTTATCACAGTCACTGTAATTTACAGTTCCATAGCACTTCGAAGCACGAATTAATTCTCAAAAAGAACTGAATCCGGAACTTTCAACATTTTTATTGTGCTTTAGTGAAAGTGGCATAAGGGACTAGTAGGTGTGGCACTGATGCATTCAATGAACGTAAGATACTGCAAAGCGTGACAACAGTTGGAGAATTGGAGAACAGGCCGGATTGCAACGAAAACGCGGTAAAAAATACTGACATTACAACTAATTATGGCTGACTAGTAATGACACGAAACAGGAAAATATATATTGAACCGACAAACAAAACTAACAGTCAGTGAGAAACCAGCCAAAAAGAGTCGCCTGTTGTGTACAAAGTGAAAAAATTCTCCAAATTAATCTGCAGCGCCTTCCTCATTTTGAGTTGAAAAAGGAATAAGTTTACTAAGTAGTTTCATACTTTGTTCTTGTAAATTTACAGGTAGAAAGCAATGAAATGGAACTTGCTACTGAGACGGTCAAAAATAAAGCGCTTTTACTTTATTTCCTTAAAACCTTCAATTAGTTGAAACAAGTTCACCACCAGAACGCAAATTTCTGCAATAACAGAAATTTAGCACATGCCAAAAAAAATTGCTTTCACCTCGTAAACATTTCTGTAGCTCTTTACTCATGCACAGATCAATTATTTAAAACTATAGTATGACTCAAACTCGTTGTCAAGTTTTAATTATTAAATACTGAAAATGAGAAGACAAAACTCAAACCGCGAAGATGTTTTAGTAACCTAATTAAACTCAAGCGATCTGCCCAGCTTTTTCGTGCATAGAAGTTCTTTATTCGACACACTGCTGTGGCAATTCCATCTCAGGTACGTATACAGCTGGCAAATCATCTTCCTTGTTATATGCAGTGACGTTCAGATTCATGGAAGGGAGAAAAATTTATAGACGAAAAAATGCTGAGTTACGTGTAGTGAAATTCCTTACAGCGAGTACTGCAGGAGAACATGATAGTTTACATTTTTACAGTTTTTATTAAGGTAACAATTTTTAAAAACGGTGTATCAAACGCGAATCGTCTTTTCGTTTCCAATCTCGCGGTATTAAACGTGACAAATTCAGTATGTCATCAATTATATCTTTCGGTCTAAATATCAAAGCACTCAACTCTTTTCTTCTCTTCTCTTCTCTTCTCTTCTTTACGCACGTCGGAAAAAAATAGTAACACACCCTTAGCTGAAACTGAACCCATGTCAAGTCAAGTCAATTTTAATTTAAATTCACACAGAATAATAATTGATACAAATTAGTGTTTTAAATATAAAAATATGAAGAGATTGCGAAGGAAAAAAATTTTTAGTTGTCGGTGTTTTGTATTGTCTCTGTGTCACAAGTCAGGCGTGCTAACAACTATACCGTTATGAACCACCACGCCGCCGGCTGGCTACGTAACAGTTATATTATATGATGCTGTGTATTCGGGTAACTGGTTTGAGAATCCCGACTATAGCCTAATTTAATGCCACTTGAGTGTTTGTTTGCCTCTGTCATCTTTCAAGCAAGGATGAATTCAGAGCTGTGAAATTTGACAGGGAGTAGTTAGCTGTGGGCCCGATTCACGCTTAAGGAATACGACAAATTTTCCCGACGAGTGTGGAAGGGAAAAGATAGAAATAAGACTTAAGTGGCTCAGTATCTAAATCTTTCACTGGATAAAAACAGGTCCTACTACACCAGAAGCGAGTTCTTAAATATGTTAACATCATGTAGCAACTTGACTCTATCTGCTTGGTTCCAGCATTAATTTGATGGCTATTTTAGGAGTTCATATTTTTATTACAGGATCATTGTTTTGTTTAAAACACGTATAAATAGCGATATTCATTCTGCGAATTTGAATTGTATAAACTAAGAACAAAAACAACTGGTAGTTACACTCAATTTACCAAAAGGATAAAGGCAAATTAAAGATAGGACTGAAAAAATACCCATTAATTTTGGATACAATTTTAGTTTTTTTATATTGATTTGCATGTTATGTTTTGATTTGTGAAGAATCGAACAAGATTGGTAGTTATAATTTTCTATTTTCCCGCAATTTTGGTCTAAATTTGTATTTATAGTTTTACTCTACGGCCTACATGAGGTATATGTATAATTTTTAGAAGTCGGAAATATTTTTGTTGTTAAAAATACCACTGAAAAACTATCGTGTCTGCATGCATATATGTAGTCCTAATAATACTTTTACTCTGTACGTCTCTCCCTCCCTCTCTCTTTTCCTGTCATACCAATTTCCGCCAAGTTGTCTGACAACCTTTGTTAATCGTTTAGAGCTTGTTTAGATCAAGGAGACAAATTTTTTTTTATTTCGGGAGTGAGAACAGTTTTCTCGTGGCATCTTTTCAGATTTGATAACTCCAAACTGTTTGCATTTTATTATTGTTACAAGTTGGGCAATTCCAAGTGCATTTTGATTGGCTGTGAATTCAGTGACGTGTACTTGAATATTACCAATGACTTAAAAAGATCTGGGACACCAATAAAACTAAATTTTTTCTACTACTTTCATTCTTTTTTACAAAAACCTTAAACAAATTGGATTGCCAATACATCCCGGAATATTTTAGCAATGTATTTATCTAGCAGTATTAAAGATCATTATTATTAATATACGCGGCCAAATTGAAAATCGGCCTCTTCAAAACACACGCTCAGCGGGCCGCAAAAGACTGACAGCGGGCTGCTAATGCATTATCAGCCC
>JAOCNB020039868.1:0-13229 GCA_026546465.2 Palythoa caribaeorum | reverse complement strand
CCCCCCCCCCCCCCCCCCCCCCCCCCCCCCCCCCCCCCCACCCCCCCCCCCCCCCCCCCCCCCCCCCCCCCCCGGGGGTTGGTTGTTAGAGCATAGTTCTCACTGACTAAAGATAACAAAATTCCAGGAGTTTTCCAAGAGTTTTCCAGGGTAGAAAATATATTTTTACAGGACCCAACCACGCCACCAAAACAACTGTGCGGTTCTTCAGCTTTCCAGTTAAAGCAAAACGAGACCAAAATGACCACAATCCCCAGAAGAACAAATTCCTGAAATTGAATCTACACTGACAAAATGTAAAAAGTACAATCGTGCGTCAAATAGTTCTGCGGGTTGTGGTTTATTTATAAAACTGTTGAAAATTTTTCCACAAAATTCCAGAAGTTTTCCAGGAGTACAGGAAAATAATCTGTTTTTCCAGGAGTTTTCCAGGGCCCTGGAAGAAAATTTCAAAATTCCAATCCTTAGTTTTCCAGGAATTCCAGGAGTAGTGGGAACCATGTTAGACAGGGGGACTTATTAAATAGGATGAGGGGGAGGGGAGGGGGGGGGGAGCGTTTACGGTATTTATTTTTCAAAGACTAATAAAAAAATTTTCGTTTAGAGTGTCTTGTTACTTTTTTCAAAGAATTCGACAAAAGCCTGACAAGCTTAGCCGGACATAGTCATGACAAATCTTCAAGAGCATCACGTTTTTGTAACTGAAATTACACAATATACTTATGTTTCAAACCTGATCTTTTCTTGCAGCAAGGGGAAAAACTGGCCATTTAGTTTCTAACCCATTTTCCATCTCTTCCTGTAATAATTTCAAAAACCATCGTTTATTGATTTTGATATAGCAACCGTAATATTTCCACCATTTTCTTCATGTGGAAGCTGTTGAAACGTCATGCTAAACTGGGAACGTTGCTGGGGCATTATTGTACGTATGATGCAGGACAACGGAGAATTTCAAGTGCTGATAGAAACTTACCGAGCATCTTACTTCGACCACTAGAGGAACCATGTTGTTCTGTCGTTTTACTTCCAATGCAGAAAGGTCAGAGTGGTTACTAAAGTTGATAAAATAAAAACGTATGTGAGATTATCAAAATGTGAACAGGCGTATCATACACTGTTTCATCTCCTGACGCCAAGTTTCCCCTTAATCAAACTCAACATGATATCAGATTCAATATGATATTAATGGCACTAAAGATGCTAAACAAGCATTCTCAAACAATAAAAAAGTACACTTTAACGTTTTGTCTCTTTATGCTGAATTTCCCCTCACATTATATTCAATATGATATCAATGGCACTAAAGACACTAGCTGAATGTTCTACTAAAACAGATGAGTACAGATAGAATTTCGTCTATTTATACCAACAATCTCATATCAGATTAAATGTGATATCAATGGCACCAAAGACGCTAGATGAGTATTCTATGTACAATAGGTGAGTACAGCTAAGGTTTCGTCTCTTTATGCCAACCTTCTCCTCACATCTTATTAAATATGATATCAATGGCACTAAAGACACTAGGTGAGTCTTCTACGCGCATTAAGTGAGTTCACCTAAGGTTTCGTCTCTTTATACCTATACGGGGATTTACCGGAAGCAGAATTCTGCGTCCTTTACGCAAATAAATTGATTTACGACTCCCAAAAAAATACATGTGCGTCCTAAGGGACGCAGAAAAAAATTTGCTCTATTTATTTAAATTTCCCAATTATTCATCGGTCTTTCGAAAGCGTTTACAAGTCGTTCTTTCGGTCGAGTCCGCCATCTTGGACTGTCCCGACATTGAGAGCTTTGATTTCATTCAAGCTGCAAGAATGTTTGCAAACATGAAGAATAGACACTAATATCATATGTCTATGATGTGATTTGTAAATAAAGATGTTCAAATGTTGCCTTTTATAAAATAAGTTTTATAAACAGTCGTACCCTGGGACTCACTCTTTTTAACTGGGGACTCCTAAAATGTTGGGTTGTGAGTCCCCTGGACCCCAAAATAAACTATCTCTGAAGGTAAATCCCTGTTATAAGGAAGCAAGGCATCACTAATCAGAGTCTTTTTGAAAAGCAAACTAACCAGGATGGCTTGATAGCTTAAGTACCAGTACCTTTGTCAGTCAGTGGATTGATTATTTAGTTTCCAGGTCTGTGTGTCATTGGCCATCTTGTTTTTGTCTTGTGTTGGTACTCATCTAGTGTTCACTGTGTAGTTTCCTGTTGGTTATATTATTAAAGCTGTCGTGATCCCAGGGGTTTTGTTTTTATTTAGTGGCACAACTTCAAATTTACAGTCTGTTTTTCTTTTTCAGAAACTCTAAGCAACCCTGTCCTCATTACATCTTTTCCCACTACTGCAGAGTCAACTGACTTGGTTTCTACTATATTCATTATATATGGCTTGTTATTATGTAGTTTCTTAAATCAGAATATGGAAATTTACTTCATGAAATTGTTAAATGTTGCAGTTATGATCCTGGGTGTTCTACTGGCAAGGAAGAGATATCCCATTGCAAAATACTTTTGTGTTTTTCTGATTGTCTTTGGAGTGTCTCTCTTTTTATACAAAGATGTGAGTATTATTAAACTTAGTGAGTTGGAGACATATACTAGTTATTTTTTATATCCTGGTATTCCCCTTCCATCCCAAGATTTACTACGCAAACTGAAAACAGCCAGGTCATTCTCAGCACATTTGAAAAAGGATGTAAAAAAAATCCCAGAGGGGAGTGGGTGGATAAGACAAAGACCTAAGTCTCGGTGGGGCTGTTCAAAACCTGATTAACTTTGTGACCCCAGATGAAGCCAAAATTTTGTCGCCATTGAAGGAAATCTTTACTGTGCTTTATATAAATTATTAAAAAAGTGTGTAAACTAATAGCAGTGGATTATTGAGTTTCAAGGGACTTTAGGATCCAAGACAATGGTATGGTTGGCACAGTGGTAAGATCTCATCCTTCCAACCACAAAGTCCTTCAGGAGTTCAAATCCTGTTTCAGCATAATAATGAAATTTTTGTAACCTTTTCCATCAAAGCTGACTCAGCTTTCCATCCTTACGATATTTGTGAATGAGTACCACCTTCTGCTGTGGATAGATGAGTGACCCATCCAGAATTAGTCAGTAACTCTTGGGCTCATAAAAGGATTTAGCTTAGCTAAGTGTCCAAGCCCCTAGAGAGATTGCAAAATGTGATCATTAAAAAGACTTAAACCTTTGCTATTCATTAAACATTGTAAATTATTTTTTTCACAGAAAGGAAAGAGTAATAAAACATCAGATGATCATCTTTTTGGTTTTGGAGAGCTGCTGCTGGTTGGTTTTAAGTGTGAAACCCTTTTTATGTTCCATTATGTGTAATTGTGTTATTGCGTGTTACCACATGAATAAATCACTCATCATTTCTCACCTGTACCATGTGAAATGAAGAAAAAGCCTAAAATCATGCCCCAGATATTGGGGACAAGTTTAGTGCATTGTTAGCTGTACAGTGATTTGTTTTACGCTTTGCTACAGAAATTTATCTGATGGTCTTTTTGCCAATTGGAGACGTTTCTGTTACCATGACAGTGGTGGATGTCTTCTGTGAGTTTATCTTTCTCAGTGACATCCCACAAGCATTACATTTGCACTATAATTTTTGTTTTCCTTAGGAGAACAAACCTATTAATTTTGTTAGCTGTGCCATGCTGACGAGGCCCAATCAAGGCCAAAACAACTGTGCCTGGCAGCTAACCCTCAGGCTCACTTTATTTATGGGTAGATAAAAGGGATAATGCCTGCTACCCATGTGGCCATAGTACCCAATAATGTGGCTGCAAGTTATTGTTGGCACACATGTGTTGAGCTTGTGAGTTTGTCTTTTGAATGGTTAATTACATTGCAATCCTATAATTTCATTGTGGTTCATTTTTGGCTTTTACTTGTGAATGTCGACTCGTAGTGTATAATAATTTGTTTATTTTATAAGACTGTTTCCAGTTCATGAAAGAAATACATTGTTCAGTATTAAATTCCAATGTTGTTTTTATAGCTTGTGTCTTTGACATGTGATGGGTTGACCGGTGCAGTGCAGGACAAAATGCGTGCAGAGCACCATGTACAGTCACATCACATGATGTTTAACATGAATCTCTGGTCCATTGGCATTCTTGCAATCAGTGAGTAGCTTTGCTTCATTTTATCTTGTGAATTTTTTCAAAAAAAGCAAAGAATAAAACTTTACAGGTGATGGAGTTATTGTTTTTATGACAAGGTGAAGGAGTGAGGAAGGAAAGAAAGAAAGAAAGAAAGAAGAAATGAAGGAAGGAGGAGGGGGGAAAGAGGAGGGAAGGAGGAGGGAGGGGAAAGAAGTAGGGGGAGTGAGGGAGGGATGGAAGGAAGGAATGAATGAGTGAAGGGGGAAAAGGAGACAGGAAGGGGGGAGAAAAGAAGAGAGGGAGCAAGTGTCACTGGCACAGTCATCGGGAGTAGAAGGAAGCAGGAGGTGGGAGGAGAAGAAAGCAAGGAACAAAGGAAAGGAAGGAAAGAAGGAAGGGAGCAAGAAGAGGAAGGAAGGGAGAAGGAGGGAGAGGAAGGAAAGAAGGAAGGGAGCAAGAAGAGGAAGGAAGGGAGAAGGAAGGAGAGGAAGGAAAGAAGGAAGGGAGCAAGAAGAGGAAGGAAGGGAGAAGGAGGAAGAGGAAGGAAAGAAGGAAGGGAGCAAGAAGAGGAAGGAAGGGAGAAGGAGGGAGAGGAAGGAAAGAAAGAAGGAAGAGACGCAGGATGGGAGAAAGAAGTAAGGAAAGAAGGAAAGGAAGAAATGATGTTAGGGGAATTGAGGAAAGAAAAGGTAGGAATTGAGGAAGGTAGTAAAGGAGGGGATATGAGAAGGGAGGACAAGAGGGAGAAGAGGGAGGAAAATATGGGAATGGAGGAAGGGTGAGGGGATGAATGGAGGATAGGAGAGAGGGTAGGGAGTGAAGTAGGAATGGATGAAGGACAGGAGGGAGGAAGGACGCTAGGAAAGGAAGAAGGTAGGGAACAAGGGGATGAAGGAAGAGGAAGATAAGGAAGTAATCTTGAATGAGGAAGAAGGGAATTTAAAGAAAGGTTGATTTGGGATAAAAATCACGATATTACTAATTTCACTGTTTTTTACAGGTTTAATTACTACTGGTGAAATTTTCAAGTTTGTACCTTTCTGTGAAAGATATCCCTTTGTGCTAATGAACATTTTAACATTTAGTCTGGCCAGTGCCATAGGACAGGTAAGTAGCTATCACTGTGTACTTTATTACCAGTTATACCCATATGGGGTGGGGTGGCATGCATTTGGTCACTCTTTAGGGAAAAAATTAATCTAAAGTCAAAAGGCTACAGACTGCTGTAGTGCAGTCTCCATCCTGGAGAAAAAAAATGTATGAAATATTCCATACTGTAGGAGTGGCCAAGAGTAATTTGTCTTAATTTCTCCATATCACTGATGTATATCTGTTGAATATTCTTGTATATCTTTTACGAGACTTGAAATACCTTTGTAGTCCTTGGAAGAAATCTTTAGTTTTGGTTTTGAATTGTGCCATTCAGGAGTAAAACAAACTGAGGAAGGAGAGTGTCTCTAAAAACGTTTTTATAAAGTTTTTTTAAACTTTTTTAAACTCAGTCCACAGACAGTACTGTTTCATCCTTTGAGGACTCATCAATGCAGCTCAGAGAAGATTTTGAGGCTGAAATTTTTTTATAATTTTTTAAGTATTTTAGGCCAGAATGGCAGAAACCAAAACCCAAAATAATGACTGATATATAGATCTTCTGTTTCAAATATCTTTGTCAAAAATTTCATTTTTGTCATTACATGATTATTGTGATTGGTGAGAGAACAGTGTCTACAAAATTTCTTCAGTTGTAATAGTTCACACCCTTGTATCAAATGCCACTCAACAATTACAAATCCCTCCCTTGTCCAAAACTTCACCTCACGGGCATCTGAATGAACCAAGATATTTTGGCTTTAATTTTTTTTAAGTTGCTGCAAAAGAAAACATTGTAAAGCCAAATCTTTTTTAATCAGTCTTTTCCATAATTTGATTGCTTTTGTTGGTTTTGTAGAGATTCATTCTAATTTTTTTTGCGCATCATTTCTGTGTATACTGCATGACACACAAGTGTCTGACATGAATAACTAATGCACTTGTTGGCATTTCACATGTTATGTACTTTTTTAAGGCTTGGTTGTACGGTTGGCGCAGTAGTAAGATCTCTGCCTCTGGCCACAAGCTTCCAGGTTCACATCCTTGCTCACGCGAGCGTTGAACATTTGTATGACCTTTGCACTAAAGTTGACTTAACTTTTCATCCTTACGACTTATGAGTTCGTTAAAATGATTATCAGTTTCTGCTGGGGGCTAACGTGCGATGACTTAGGGTCCAATCCAGGGAGAGTCAACACTACAGAAACGGGAGACACAAAGCACTGGCTCCTACCGGTCTATTTAGGCTCGTAAAAGGATTCAGCTTAGCTGTAGCTTGGTAAACATAGGTATTCTTTAGAATGTGCACTTCCTTTATCGATGTCTGTGATTTATAAATGTTTAGTGCTGGGAAAAATCGATCTTGCAACGTTATTATATGTATTTTCTGTGATGCACACAAGCAGTGAAAAGATCTGCCCAAGCGCCTTCAAGTTAATACTTTTTTTTGGAACATATAATAAAAGAGGCCAGCGTTCTGCGGAATTCGCGTATTCTGAACGTGTAAATTATTGGGTTTGCTAGTGAGTTACAAAACTGCAGTAGCTTGATGAACTGTATAACGGTAAAAGGCAAATCTATTATTGTTTGCACTGAGAAATACCCAATAATGTTGATCACGTGGAATGGGAGCCACGTGACTATGAAGGTTGCTGTTATGATGAGTAATGTGACGGCTATTTTCTTTTCTTGCGTGGTCAGCCTGTGATGAAAGTGGTATTGGTTACGCCGCCTTACTTTGCTCCAAACACACAGGTAACCCAGGAGAATTATTAGAAGCGATCCAATTAACATGCAAAACATGGCGTAGAAAAACACTGTCATCCCAAGCACTTTAAAAAACTCCAGAAGTCGCAAGGTAGCCAGTGAGCCAGATAGAGTCCAAACAAACGCGATTAAAACAAAGTATGTGCGTCTAGGCGTGGTTCTGTGTTTATGGGGGCAGTATACACAATATACTCTCTCAAGTGCGATCATTGCCAGCGCGAAGATCGAAGCAAATCCGCTGAAGATGTCAACTGTCAGTGATAGCGGGTGAACAAAACGTGACAATTGTATCGACGGTTCAAAGTAGGCAAACTGTTCATAAATGGTCAGCGGTATTGAAACTGAACCTACCATAACATCTGCCACACATAGGCTAAGTATAAAGTAGTTTGTGCGCATGCGGAGTAGCCGGTTGTTTTTGCAAAAGGCAGTTAAGGTGAGAGAGTTACCAATGACGATGGCGAAAGCTAGAATTCCGTTTGCCACACTCCAATACAAAATTTCTTGGTTATTTGAGGTTGTGTGGTTAGCAGTTTTCATAGTGCTGTTTGCCATCAAGGAAGGATGCTTTTTCTATAAAGCAAAAAGCGGAATTAACAGTTTTCAAGGTTCTGTAGCCAAAAAAGGCTTCCTAGAAGGGCAAATGATATTGAAGCAGAAATGGAAATGTAATGAATGATAAAGTAATTAAAATAATAATAATTAAAAAATTATTAATTGCAATGATATTAGAGACCTTTCGACCCTAGTACAAAAACAAGATTTAAAGAGTACGTGCGCTTATACAAGCAAACTCGTTATCGTGAGGACGAGATTTCTATTAAAGTGGTTCCTTCGACAACGAGTTTGCTAGTAAATACGCGCGCTTGTAAAATCTTGTACTCGTATCTAAAGGCCTAGATATTGCCAACAAGTAACCAGGCCAAGAGGCGAGGCTGCAGTCGTACGCCAACAGGGTAAAACTTTCAAAGCTGATGGTAACATAAAGAAGCTGAGTAAACATAAATAAGGTAACTTTCTGTGATATCAGCAATGCAAAGAGTTGGCAATTCTTTTTGTCCAGTTAGCCAATCATAGCGCGGATTGTTTAGCAATGTTAAATGAGCAAATCGTTGCTTTCGCTCTTTGATGTACAAATTGTGTGTTTTACAAATGCAATAATTGCTTCTATTAATTCCTAAAAAAATGGCTCCATTCCTAATTGTGAACTCACACACTGAATAGCTATTTCATTTTCGGTGTTGCTCATTGGAACCTGACAATGGCTATAGCAAGAAAATATAAGTTATATTATTTTGTTGAACTATTACTATTGGTAATCACATTTATGTTCAGTACTTTGCAGGGATTAAACAGTATTTTATATGCTGATAACGCTGCAAATATTATAGCCTGCGCCGCAGACACTCTATACCTCCAGTTGACAGTTGGAAGAGCTTCGGCCGGCTGCAACGCAGGCTACAAATATTAGTATTCTTTCTATTTATTGAATAAAATTCTGACATACCAGTTTTCGTGCTTACCGAGTTTTGCTTAGCGCCGTCGGCTTCGATTGATACCAGTTATATAAAATGACGGAACTACCAACGTTAAATAAAAGTGTTACCTTTTCCTTTACCTCGGCGAAACTTGAAAAAGGAGGTATTTTTTTCCTTTTCCCTTTCACTAGATTCTTCTATGCTACGATTTCTACCAACTCAGGATTAATGAGTGAAGTTAGTGTCATGACAGTATGATTCGGAAAATTTTCAATCAGGCTGTCTGCGGTATAACGGAGTATGATCGAATTAGGATTAATGACGATAGAGTGCAAGAATAGATTTCTTCTGAGGAAATGCCGAATTGATATCAATTTTTAGTCGATCTGATCTGCAGCTATTGACTTTTCATACTGAACTGGGGTTTGTCTCCACGTTTCCTCAGTTCTCGTATACAGGAGACGGGCCTTCGTGTCTTTTCTCTGTTTTGTTTCTGCTCAGTAATGGGTTTTTGTTTGTGCTTTGACATAAAAATGCACATTGTCCCGTTTGCCCCATAAAGTTTTTAATTATCTTATATACTTTTTCTAAGTGTTATCAGTATATACTTCATGCGGTTGCTCTCAGCTGCTGACTTCACGCCGTTAGTCCTGTCAATATATTTATTATAGATTTACGTTTTTAGTACCTTGACAAGGCAGAAAAGCTCGAGTTCTTTAAGTTTGCTGCAGGACACGCAAGGAAATACTGAATAAATGAAAAGGTAGCAAATTTTTGAGGCTAAACTGATTCCGACAATGTTTAAAATAGCACGTTCACTGTATTTCATGTTCTTTGTACTATTAAATTTTACACGAAGCAATCTAAAATCGCATATTTTCTCTGATATTGTTTCGAATGCTCAGTTAAACTTAGTTCACAGTTTATGTTTTCCGTGCTGCAAGGCTGCATTACTTTTACTTTTAGTACACAGATCATTTTGTATTAGACTAAAAACGTGAAAAATCTTTTAATCGTGAGGATATTTGTATCGAAAATGTTGTCATGGAAAGGAATATGCGAAACAAAAATCTACTTTCAGAACAAGACAGTGCGAAACTTTACATGCGACTGCAAAATAACATTTAGTTTGTAACTGTAAAGTAATTTTGCACTATCTTAAGTTTCGTTGCCAAATTTTTACTCCAGTTTTACTAGCCATGAACCTGAGCAGGTGATAATATTGATCTGTTGTTTAGAGTGCCTTCGACCTAAAGCTTTTATTAGTTTATACCACACCAATTAAATGAATTTGAGGTTTTCTTATCAATTTCAATGAAGCGAACTAATCTGATCACACTTCTATAATATAGTGCCTCCTAAAACAACGTGCGGTTCCTTAAGATATTCAGCATTCATTTTCGTTAACTTAAGAACGACGAATACTTCAAGCATAACGGACAAAGGAAGTATAGTTTGAAAATATAAAAGCTAATCTGAGATTGTTGTCTGTACGAAACTAAATCTACTTTTAGCCATTTTGATTTTTTCTTAAAGTTACCTTTTAGTATGTTTTACTGCTTGATGTTCCCAGCACAGATAAGTTTTGCTCAACCGATAGAAGATCAACGAATTTTCTACCACTATCAGATTATAGCGAGTTGCATTTGCTCGAAAATTACCAAATTTTCAAACTTGTTTAAACTGTTACGACATTTCTGTTGTGGTTCATTGTGTTCGAGTCACGGACACGGAACTTGTTCTAAAAAGCTGCCTTTTTTGTTTTCTTAAGTGACCAATAAAAACTAAACTATGTAGTTGAACAAAGAAATTCATGTAGTTATGTCGAGAAAAGCAATTAAACTGATATGGACTTTTCTTTAGGTAAACTAAATTTTCATATTTGCCAAAAAAAGTGACAACGTTTGCCTTTTGGTCGCGGCAGAGATATTGAAATTTCTAATCCCGTTTCTCACTCAAAAAGTAAAATTGATTAGCTGTCAGTTTTGCTTTTTCGTAAATTTCTTGTTTTCTTAAAACGCACATGCAATAAAACGAGAAATTTCTCTTTTCCGTTAATAAATTCCGACAATCTTAGCTCATTATATAACGCGAGTTTCGCATGCTTTGTACAATCGTACGACCGGATTCGCGCTATATGTAAAGTTGTGAGTGTTGGAGGCAGTTGAAATGTCAAATTACGCTTTCAACATTTAGGTGACGAACACTCATTTCATAGATTATAAGCCTCCGCGGACGCAAAAAGCTTGGAATGTTGGGTATTAAATCGGATGAAGTTCAATAAATAGTTCAAAGTGAAAGCACGATTCAAGTTGGACGTGACTTTGTGCAAGGTTTGACCGTTACGTAGAATCCGAAAGGAACAATTTTTGTTTTGATTCAAGGTTTGGAGACAAAGTCTTGACGAATCATTTACACTTCTCTGTATACTCCCGAACTTTAGCGATAAGGAGTTCAACATCTGATTTGATGTTAAACAAAATATAGTACATAAAACAAAACAAAAAGCTTAAAACAGTTTCCGCAAAAAACAATCGATTTTCTTGCTTTCTTTTTGGAATTGGTTCTCGGCGACAATTTCACACCTTTTTTATAAAAATTTGTAAAAATGGTACTTTTTAAAAAAAAAACTAGTTCGTCGTTTTAGGACCTTAATAATGGTAGAACAGAAATTGTCAATTTATCTTCCTAAGCCTTTTTCAAACAGGGCCAACATCTTTCATGGATACAAATAAATTAACTACCTCAATATGGAACCAGGCTTGTTTCAAGATATCTCTAATCTTTTTCTCATTCAAAAAGGACTCAAAGTTAAGTTACAAAGACACAGCAATACTTTTGCTTAGACAGCCGGGAATTCTGGTGGCCCCAAAATTCCTAAAAATCCTTAATTATTTTTGCATACCCGAAAAAGCTCTACTTTTATGGCAATTTTTTGAGTTTTTCCTAAAACATCCCTACTTTTTTTCCTTTTGTTATCATGTTTTAGTGTGGTTGGTGTCATTAAAATTGCTAGGTATGGAATTCGCATCGTATCAGGAGTTTATCTGTGGACTTAATTCTAAAGATAATAGTTCAACCTGTTTGCGTATACGACGAGAATTGAACAATCTTTGTCTAGTCTCAAATTATTGTCATTTTCGTTGACAAGTTTTCATATGAGTATCAGGTTTCTGTTTGAATATCAGTGAGAAATGTGAGCAGTGTAGTTTTTTACATTAAAGCCTTAAAATAGCCATATTTTCTTGCCAAAAATCCCTATGTTTCAGAGAAGAAGCTCTAATTCTCTCCCTAAATTTTGTTTCAAGTTCGCCAGAATGCCTGCTTAGAGAGTGAGTGACATAAACGGGCTGCTTAACATTGCCTATATCGTATTTCTGTTTAAATCAAGTAAGTCAAAATTATTCCTAGAAAACAAAGATCTACACTACAGTGATCAAACTCTTACACAGTTTTTCACAGCCGCCTTGCTTGAAGTTTCTTGATTTATCAGTCCTGAAACAAGTAGAGTCGGTACTGATATTTTTTGTATCGAGAATCTTTATCCACTGTTGCCTTGTGAGCTTCATGTCCCTATATAATACTACCGTGTGAACGCTCATCTGTTCGGCAAGCAGGGCTCATGCTGTGAGCCGCAGGGTTGGCCAGTTTTCTAGACGTGTTTAGATTACGAAATTCTGGCCTGCGTAAGTCAGTCGTAATTCGTAATTTACCAGAAGAATCCAAAGTAAAAGAATTCCTAGTGTTCTAAGAGGTTCTAATTGTACGTAGGTAATTTTTTAATAAAGATCGGTTTATTCTCTCCCTCTAACTCCTCAATACCAGCCGTCGGTGCTCTACGAGTTACCAAATTTTTGTTATTATTTTGTATATGTAATAGGACTGCATGCAGTCCAATTTGGAAATAATTGGATGAGAAAAATTTCTAGGACAGCAAAATTGGACGAGGCTGCAGGCCGACTCCTATTTAGCTGTCAGAGGAATATGTTGAATGCAATTATTTCCAAAGCTTTTTGCTTTGCTGTTTTTCATCAGTCATTCATTAAACTAAACATTCAACCAAGTTTTAGAGCTCCTTGAAGTATTCCTGTTGAAGCTGTTGTTTCTTTGCCTCAGAAGCTCGTTATCTTCTATCACAGGAAATTTATTGTCTAAAGTATTGTTTACTACGCTTCCAAACTTTTTGAAACAGAGAGTAAAACTTGGCAAAATGAGGCTAGAAAAGTCATGAAACTGCGCCATTTTCTGACAACTGCAGCTCGTCTCGAGGATGACAACAGCTTCGTGGAGCTGACGAGTACTTTGCTCTTATTGGTCAATTCGGTGCTTGCTTGAATATGATTGGTTTAGACAAGCTAACCTATTATTTCTAAATTGGATACTTCGTATATATGCCCCGTGAAAGTCTTCGGAGAAACCGATCCAATTGGTGATTAATTGGACAAAAATAGATAGAGTTTGCCGACCTGCTATATAATTAAGAACTACGGCAGGGTAATAATAGTATAAAAAATACCAGGGCGGGTTTGTTCAAAGGCTGCTCAGTCAACTTTTAACCCTGGGTTAAGGGAAATTCCAAGCAGCAATTTATTTTTGTGAGGAAAGATTAGTGGTTATCATAAAATACTGTTATTATTAATATTAAAATTTTCCAAGTAAAAAATGAGTCTCTACAAAGTTGGAAACAAGAACATGGTTTAAAAATTTAACTTTAAGTTAATTCTAATCGGCATTTGGATCAACTGGGTTTGGA
>JAOCNB020039867.1:0-21460 GCA_026546465.2 Palythoa caribaeorum | reverse complement strand
GATGATGGTGATGATAATGATGAAAATGATAACAATAATATAAATATTAATAATAATAATAATAACAATAATAGTAACAGTAACAGTAATAGTAATATCAATAAAGTAGTAGTAATGTAATAATAACAACAAAAGTAAAAGTTGTGTAGATATGCGTAAAACTTGTTATCTTAGTTTAGTCACAAAAGTTAAAACGGCAAAAACAAGCAGCCATGCCTGATAGACTTCAACTATTCAATTTGCATAAGCTACTGTAACGTGTTGACTTTGCTTACGTAAACGCCCTGATAGGCCCCAGGAAGCTTATCAAATTTTGGGCCCTCTGGACTCTGGAGGAGGGGGCAGCTTATTAGAGAGGTTGGGGTGGGGTGGGGGGATATTAGAGAGGGAGGCTAATTAGAGAGGAGTATTTATTAGAGAGGGGGACTTTCATTCTCATTCTCATTCGAGAATTTCAGTGGTCCCACTTGATGCTATGCCCAGTGACTTTGATGTGATCATCAATAGCTGAAGTATTTTCTGTACTACTTTACTTTTACTACCGTATTTAGGTTTACAAAGCAGCGAAATCTTAAAACGTGTTAAATGTTGTGTTAATAAATTTTATTCTTTTGTTAACCTCAGGTTATTTTTCAAAACAACTGTAACGTAGGTTCTTTTTTTCGTTACAGATTGAGTCTCTCCCAAAGCAAGGCTAATTGCTGGGATTGTGCTGAATTTTATATAGGAAAAACTAAGCGACGGCTCCACGACAGAAAAAAGTAAACATTTTAAAGCACTCCGGCTAGTACAGAAAATACTTCAGCTATTGCTGATCACATCAAAATCACAGGACATAACATCAAGTGGGATCACTTTGAAATTCTGGCATCCGGCAGAACAGACCACCATTGCAAAAATAAAGAAACATTGTTGATACAAGAACTTAAACCTGCTCTTAATGTAAATATTTCGAGTGACAAGCTGCCACTTTACTAGTTTTGTATTGTTTTTTAGGACCCATTCCTCTCACTCTTTCGTTTTGGTTATATATCATATTTTTAAATTTTAACGGTTTATACTTTTGAAATTGTGTTTTTAAACATACGAAATGTCAAGTTTATAAATGAATCTTTTAACGAATATGTTTATTACTGCTGTTTGTTTTATATTTTTGATTAAGCTTCGATGGCCAAATAGCAGGAGTCCATACAAAACAATAAACTCAAAACACACACACGTGCATCGGCTCTATACTCTGTCGCCTAGTCAGCATCGGGTGTCGCCCTCGGCGGACTCGCTAACAATCATTTACATTCATTTCAAAACACCATTTTATTTTACGTTTTTGATATAAACAATTTTATTTTCAATTAGAATTTGCTTGTTGTTTCGTATGTATCTGTTAACTATAGTCTATAACATGATCTGTTTCAGCAGGTGATTGGAGTGTCTTCTAAACAAAAAGGCATTCTTCGTATAACCAGGGCAATTTTAAGGAAAGTGTTGAAGATCGAAGTTCGATTTTTTCATTTCTATTTGTGTGATGTTGTCCTTTTCATTTTTCCGGAGGAGAGGAGGGGAGGAGGCAACTAAAAATTCATGAAATGTGGGAGGAAGGGGGACACGAAAAAGGGTTCCAGGGAATACTTTCCGGAAGAACGTTAGAAAAAAATTTGCTTACTCCTAATTTTTGTTGATTTTCTTCCACTTGGATCGAATGTTGTTTGAAAGTGAGTAGTCTAATCATGGTTCATTTTTCAAGCTTTGAAATTCTTAAAGGCTTTTAAATTTTGTAGCCAGTAAATCTGGTTTCTGTCAATCAAACCTATTTGTTGAATGCAGACCATACATTTTTGTGGCTATTGTCTGGTAACCACGTAGAAAGCCACTATGTAATCGGTTTGTGGTTGCGTGAGTAAGTAATGTAACTCCAATCTTCCGTTTGTCTTCGGCTTTGGCTAGTCGAAAGGAAATCAGTTATTTGTCTCGAATGAGTTACGAAGTTTTGTGTTGTATATCTAATGGCGACGGATCGGGCAAGCCAATAATTACCAGTTAGCCTGCGCAGCAGGCGCAAGGGGATTGGGGAGAGTTAAGAAAATTTGGGAGGTGATTGCAAATTTGAAAGAGTTTTAAGGATGTTTTTCACAACACCGGAATCTCTTTTTACCCACACAAAGACGACAAATTAACGTGTGGGTAATTTCTCCCAACTGAGCTCCGTACATTCTATATTAGCAGTTTGGAAAAATATGGCTTTTCCACAGCTTGTTGGTCAATTCTTTATTTCTCATTAATTACCAATCATATTATTTTGTTTGAATTATGTAAGAAGAAGTTAGATGTGATAAATTGCCTGCGGCTAAAAAGGATAAAACATATTTGGCTGCACGTGATGTTCAGTTGGAATACGCGATCACCTTCAGAATCACGTACAATATCCGGCGAACCTCAAAATCAGACAAAACTTCCGCTCCAGTCAAAATATGTGGTTAACCACAAGACGAAAGCTAAAAGGAGTTGCATGTTTATCATAACTTAAATGGTTGAAATGTATAAAACCATTAATATATGAAAAGGAAGGAATGCCTTTAATCACGGATATCTCTAGTCGCGTCTCTCCCTAAAACTGATTCCTTAAATGATTATTATTAATTGTTGCTCTGCCTTAAAGCCTGCTTCACACTAGGGACGTTATCGCAATCGTAACAATTTGGCTCACATTAAAATGTTTTTGGATACAGTCGCATTTGCAAGCCCAAGAAAAACGAAAATTTCCTTTTTCTTGTGATTGTGATTACGCTTGCGTTTTGTCCTTTCACACTGTTATTTTTCTCTTGCAACCACCGATGGCTTTATTGGGATTGCGATTACGTCGCTAGTGAGTAGTGTGAAGTAGACTTTAAGGCTAACAGTAAAGAATTTGAAATGGCGAGGAAACTGGTGGACAAGCTCGCCCTTCTCCCCAGATTTTTAAGTTTAACCCTTTTGCGTGCGTAGCAAGGAATTTTTCAGAGCTACGCACAAATTCGCAAAGAGGCTTGTTATGTTGTTTTTGTGGTGGTTAAGGTTTGGAAATTTGTTTATTTTTCCCCTCTTTTTCCTTGGATATTTGTCATGCACCTACCCATAGTAATTTCATTTTCAAACAACTAAACATCGGCGAATAACATTTTATTGAACATCATCTCTTTACAAAATTAAAATACACTGAGCTCGGCTGATAAATGCACCCTCGTCATTCTATCATTTTCCGATAGAGAGTTTGAGCTCGTATTCTAAATGTTTTCGTAGAGATCTCTGAAGACGAAACAAAAGAACAAAAATTAAATGGCTTTTTTTTATAAAGAATAATTAAATTTAGTTCTTCCAATGGATGTTGATGAGGGAGTTTTCTCGCGGTCAGTCTGTCGGACGCCATATTGGATTGTTTGTTTATATCTCACAGACACTATCGCTCACCTGATAGACAGCGAGTACGGTAGCCAATCAGCTAACAGCACTTGCGATAGATAGTGAGTAGATTTCTACTAAACATATCTATATAGCTAACATGACTTTACAGGCACAGCAGTAACCTTTGGTCTTTTCTGGTGGCATGTGCATGTACTACTTCGTCGATCTTTACATCCTGGTACATGGGTGTCCCAAACGAAGTAAAACTTTTGAAATGGTTGTTTCAACATTCAAAACGCCGTATTCGTTAATTTTCTATGAAAAGGAGTAACTTTTTTGAAGTATCGGCAACTCTTTTAGGCAACTTTTCAAAGAATTTTGGAGCAACTTGCGGCTAAGCGTAGTGGGTGGGGTTACGTGTGAGGTTGGGAGCTGAAATGGTAGCGAAAAGGTTAGCTGTATCATTTTAAAAACTAAATCTCTGAATTTATGATAATGATAATGATAATGACAATGACGATCACGATGATGATGACGACGACGATGACGATGATGATGATGATGATGATGGTGGTGGTGGTGGTGGTGTGGTGGTGGTGGTGGTGATGATGATGATGATGGTGGTGGTGGTGGTGATGATGATGATGATGATGATGATGATGATGATGATGATGATGATGATGATAGTATGTAATAAGCTTAACGCTTAATACCGGGAAGTTTTTTAATCGTATGGTTTCATTAGTAATAGTATCTTTTTTCGACAGAACCGATTAAGCAATGGTTGTGTAATATTGAAGTTAATGAGTGATCGATCAATTGATTGATCGAGGTTAGCGGGCACAAACTTCTTTCGGACGTTCTCTTTCCAGTACACTCTTCTTTCTCTATTGTCAACAGACCCTGTAACATGCCTTCAACTGAGTGAAATCGAGCCTAATGCAGTTTATAGAGACGTGAAAAAAATTATCAGAAGAACAAAATTTATTTGCATTTCAATAATGAAAAAAGTTTGTGCCCGCTAACCTCGATAAATCAATTGATCGATCACTCACACAATCTCACAGACTGTAAAATGGCCATCGCTCAAAAACGTCATATATGCAGGCTAATGTTTCCGTACCAAACTTTTCCAGCCGGTTCTGAGGAACATTTCCATCCATACTATTGGGGTGTGTGTCAATAGTCGGTTACTCAAAATTATTAATGTTAATACTGTTAACCGTATGAAATAAAAAATCATATGAAATCTAAGTTATCTGACGTTCTTGAACGATAAGCAAAAAGGTTTTCTTCGCTGAGGTTTATCAACGGAAATTTTGTTTTTAGACAACAATAACTAGGACTTCTATTGAAGAAATAATGTTTAAAAACAAGCCAAATTTTCTCATAAAAGTTTTAATGGCTGATGTTGGATGATGTCAAGGGTTGATGATCTAAATCTTGCGCTTTGCCATCTGCTGTTGAAGTTTCAAGGTCATGGTGCAAGCGTCAACATGAGAAAGGTTTTTTTTCAATGCATGCAGTGGTAAATGCATTGACACGACAAGCGGCTAATTTCCATGTTCGTATTTTAGTTGATAATATTTGCGTCCATTGATGACAAGCTGGGTCAAGGTTCGATCATTCAAGTGCAAATAGCCATTGTTTTGATTTCAGCTACTGGCAGTTGGTGTCTGCGACCTTTGCAACCAATCGCTTACAAACAAAAGCTGCAAGCGAACAGAGTGAAGTTTTTATTTTGAACATCAATATTTATTGGACTTCTAACTCGTTTTTTGTCTTAAACTCGGCCCTCCTTTTTAGTATAACTTTATAAAAGACAACTGCAAGAGTAGTGATAAACTTTCAAATCCAAATTAGTCTGGTGTGTTTTAAACACTTTTCCGGCTGTCTCGGGCGCAGTTGTAATATTCAGCAAAATTACAGGAAAACTGTGAATAAATGCTGTACGTACCTGCTGTTCAGTCTTGTGTGCTGGGACACAGAGCAGTAAAAATGTACTTAAGTAGCAGTTAGGAATAGAATGAGGAATGTTAAATTGCTCCCGGCCGGGAGAAATACATAATACCCAGAATATTCAGACTTTTCGTATGTTTTTATAGCTGAAAATGTTTTGGAGTGAAGCAGTGGCCAGTCAGAAGATTGCAAGGTAAAAAATAAAACAATTCCAGCATCCTGAATCAGTTAATTGAGAAGAGCTTTTTCAAACTGAAGTCAAAATAATCTAAACAGAAGAGTCTAAAATTTGCGTATTCACAGTTGGCAGGAAGTTTGTTTCGTCCGAAATTTACACTGAGGATGGATTAAAATTTTTAGGAGACGTTTCAGTAATTTCGGAATTGCTCTTTCCTGAAAAGATATCGGAACAATCATTTCGCTTGGTTCCCTTTGTATGAAATACTGAATTTGGAGACAGTTTTTTTTTTTATTTTCACTTGCATTCAACAATTAACATGACATAAATTTGTCAAAAATATGGTCGGCATTGAGCGAAACATCGCCTAAACATTCCCCAAGTCCCCTGCAACACTGGCCATGGTCGGTTTTTGCTCTACAACTTTAACACGTATCCTGCTAAAATCCAACTGCACATAAACTAAGCTTTCCTTATTTTTAAACCAGTGGTAGAAACCCTATAAAGTGACCACTCATTTTGTTCGTCTTTAAAATATAGATTTGGAAAATCATCACTGTTTTACCAAATTTCAAAAGTTGACAATTTTTACCTCTTTGACCTCTAAAAACAGGTTTTGTATTAATAGAAAGAAACCATCTACATTTGAGGTTGTTCGTTCGCTTAGGTGGAAGATTTCATCGGCAAGGGTAAATCTTGTGCGGATGCAACAAGTTGAAAACGATAGCTTAGTAGTGAAACCAGATTTCAGTTTTATTCCACTTTTATGTATAAAGAAGTAAAAGATTAGCTATTCATTGGAAGCAAAAATTCAGACAAATTGCAAGAAAAAAATCAATAAAACAAAAAACATCTCTAGCCGTAAACTGTTGCTGTTAAAGCAGAGTAATATATTGGAATAAGTCTAGTTCTATACTGTTGATAATATCTCAAGATATCTGCTTGCATAAAAGGTAATATAATGAATATAGGTACAACAGAAACACAAAAATGGAACGTTGGGCTTTTAATATATAGAAATTTTATTAATCAAAGTTTCATTCACACTTTTAAAAGCATTTCTAATTTTTTTACCAACGAGTTGATGTACTCTTTCTACTTTGGGTTCTACTTTGTTCACTTGCATTCCAAACCCTTTTTATTTCCCACACTGGGCGCCTTTTGATACAGCTACTGGGAACCGACTCTACATTTCACATAACTAAGTCCGCAAAGGTTACTTGTGTATATCCTACAAGCTTGAAAACAAAAACACAGCTGTAGTTTTGCTGAAATTTTGAAAATTTACTTTAGATAACCTAAAATGATACTTGCAAATGTGTTTGATGCATCACAGTCGTTTAGTGTACTTTCTATTTGACACTGATAAAGTTGCTATTCTACTGAAACAGCAGTACATTAACTAGATTATCATTTAGCTACTAGATATACGTGAGCTAAATTTTCCATTGGTATTGTTCATTTTCATAAAAATTTGTTTATTTGCAGCTATAATTATGAACGAATTTTGAAACTCGTAAGTAATAAACCTGATGAATTCACAACGCCATTGATAACTTTCTGAAAATTTACTGCTACACTCGGTGAAAAATACATCCTATTTAATTAAAGCAAATTGTATGTAAAAACTAAAAAAGGTAAATATCTTTTTATAACATGGACCCAATTTCCAAAGAAACGCGATGGCGATTAATACAGTACAAGATATAAGAAAACATGCTGAGACACTATGCATATTAGGACTCAAGTCCTAACGAATGCCAACTCGATCCAACTGAGGTAAAATTGTTTCAGTTTTTGTCAGTCTTGAAAAGACAACAACTTAATCGACAAGTGAAGCAAAATGAAATCCAGGAAAACTTTTCGTCATCTGGCTTTGCCATCAGGTGATAAAAATCAAACTTGCAAATCCTTTATAACTTAACAAGGGAACAAGCCTTCGTGTTTCTGCTTGGATATTCATGCTTTTATTTTGTATACAGAACATTCTGGAGACTTTGAGCGTTACTCAGTTTTAATCTTGATTCAATATTTAAAATATCGATATTTTCTCTGTCGATGTCTTGAGGTGCTTTGTTACTTGTAATGATACTTCTAAAGACTTTTCATGTATCACAAGGATCTGTGCTCCGGAACTCAACGTTCTTCAGTATATCCACCCATTTACTAATTGTAGCTCACCACAAATCATTGTCAAGCAAAGACGTTTACCTAAAATATCAGTGTTGTTCAGTTGATTCAAGTTCAACTCAAGAAGGCGAATACTGACTAATTAATATAGAGGTTTACAAACAAGTCTTGGTCAAGTAAAGAATTTCGCCGTAAATCTTTTTCTATATTTTCGATCCAAGAGGGTAAAGCCAAAGGTTATCTGTTTTTAGCGAGACTGCTCCACATGTAGCTTCTTACATACCTCAGTTTTCACGCAAAGAACTTTTCCTAAAACATTATTGCCTGATTTTCGCTTCAAGAAGATGAAGTAAGCCGAGTAAGATTGTCCCTTGATACCGTGACGATGCAGAGATCCGTAGAAACGAACCTGTAGATTAAAACTACAAGTTCGGATCTACGGGTTTCTGTACGACACCTTTCTTGACATCACATTCTCCCAATGACGATCTACATCTTCTACAAAGAGTGCTTCAGAAGAGACTAATTTTGAGCTAGATACCTAGAGAGCATACATTTGTTGTTGTAAAATGTTTGCAGCTGTAATGCTACATTGGTAAAATGTATCTTCTGTTCTCTTTTTTAGTTTGCGATGCTCTTCAGTTTCCATAACAAGGGTGTAACTTCAACAAACGTTTCAAGGTACAAAAAGTCCATAACAAAAGGAAGACTTTACAAATCCATGTGTAACAGCTAAATGAGAACATGTTTAGCTTCACCCATATGAAATACAATATGAATTGATATAACAAAATGAAATCAGAGTCAATGTTTTTGCAAACCGTCAAGTCGGTGAGTCGTTCGCTACATAACGAATATTTAACCCTAATATTATATTAGAGCTGATATTTAGAAGCTTGCTGAGAACCGTATTAAAGAAAAGGTATTTTACTAAGATTATTGTACTAACATTATTCTAGCATTTAGTACTTAACTTTCTCTTGTCTGTAGGTGTGAAACAGAGCACAGGGCGGAAACACGCGGGCTCTTACTTTCTTCTTAACTTTCAAATCTTTACATGTTCGTCTTTCAAAAATGTTTTTGATAAGTAAAACCAAAATCTTCCTTAATAACTTTTACTGCAAACCAACAGAGTTCAGGATGACAAAGAATATAGTGTCCTTTGCAACGAGTCGTAGTACTGAAAGAATAAGAAATATTCGTTCTAAGGTTTCACTGGCTAGACTCAATGGAACCAGAAAATGAAGAGAAAGAGTATTCAATCAAACAAGTTTTATATAAAAAAGTTTGTTTCCAATTTTCATAAACTAAAGTTTGTGTTATAATATTGCTTAGCTAGAATTAAACTTGAGGAGCGAAATGATTTTACCAGTCGTCTGAGCCGGATACTCTGCGGTTGAATATACACCGTGCAGTCTTGGAACAAAGCTATGGTACATGAAGAAACACAGTGCAAAGAAAAGAAGATACCAGCTTTAGAGTCGAGCGTCCTAGTCAACTGAGTTATACATAGTTACCTATAAAAGATAAAGCTATTTTCACTGTCTAAATTTTGAGATGTTTGAAGAGATGTAATGGAGTCGCGGAAGTTATTCCGTTGTGTTCTCTCAATTTGGCGGGTAACTTATAACTCTTGTTATGAGTTCAGACGAACCAGTCTACATCCCTCGAAAACGTTGAATATTGACCGCCTCTGCAATACCAAAGTGGCAGTAAAAGCACTAAGTGTGTGACTTTTAAAGGCGATGGTATATAAGGCTGAGAATGTGAAAACCATTGCATCAATGTCAGGTCACGTGATGAGTGTGACTGCCAGCGCAGCATGCATGGAGTCACGTGTAATCTATTGTATCACACAGCAGTAAGCTAGCTCATAGCATTAATTCCACCACAATATCAAACCTTAAGTTAAACTTAATCTGTTATGTTTGATGGAAGAGTTGCTACCAGACAACTGTGCTTTTCTTAGCCAACTTTCAATTCCGCTCAATTGTTACCAAACTCTTCTTATGCGAAGATCGCTTGACCAGTGATGCCAAAAATGTAATAATATTCCTTTTTAAAGAGCTTTTCGATAGTTCATATCTAGTCTTTTAAGATCTACATTTTACATGTTTGCATAATTTGTTGTATTAAGTGGTAAGATTTTCCAGGTATGATCTATAATATTACGTTATATAGTTAGCTTCTTTTGAACCCACTGAACTGTAAATGGATGCCAAAATGGGAAATTTTAATAAAAATGTCTTCCAACTCAAGTTTCTAACTAAAAGAAATATCTAAGCAGCACAGAACTCGTATAGTAAGTATAGTAGTATAAGTAACATTGCACTGTTAAAATGAACGATTATTCCTTTGGTATATTCTTTCATGCTCATTTTGCTCTTCAGTCACTGCATTTTTATATTATTTTTATGCAATCTTCAACCTTTACCTCTGTGCATATTTGCAAATATTATATTTTCTAGATCTTTTTGTCTCTGAATAACCAATACACAACGCTTTAGAAAAATGTTGTATTTATCTTTCGATCAGTTTATTGCAACAGTTTATCATTGATGTTTCAATGTTCCTAAGCTTGGGAAAAAAGTAAGAAACAACTAACAACATATTACATTGTTACATTACGTAAATATCTCTTTTTGAGATGACACTTATGATATTCATTTCAACAAAACAATGTAAAACGTTCGCTTAAATTTCAAATTTTCAAGAAAAAAATGAAGTCATTGACAGTAAAATGTTTTCATATAATGAAAACACATTACCTTTTCTTTAGAGTTTTGGTTTTGTTCAGTGTGTGGTTCAGATTTTGCCTGATATTTTTTTGCCAATTAATTAACAATTTTGAGTTTAAAAATTGTTCAGAACCTATAATCAAAGAAACAAAGCAAAGAAATACTGTGTTAATCTTTTAACATTTGTTATATTTGCAGCAATAATAGTTTACAAGTCGAACTTTACGGGTAGATTAGAAAACAGTGAACTGAAGAATTTAAAAGTTGTCCTTTTTAGTTTTTGTGCACCAACCAACTTGATGCTTCGCCGTTCAGCCATTTTCTAGATTTGAGTGAACTACAACAGCAGAAATTTACTAGTTGATTCAAAACATTTGTTCCTTTGTGAATAAACGAAGTAAACGGAGAGGTGTTCATATCAAAATTTGATTTGCATAAAAGCAAGTTTCAAGGCTGTGTTGAGCTGGCATTCAGTTGGCAGCAAAAGAGCCATCCATCTTTTTTGAACACATTAAACTTGATTTGTTGAAGCCATGTAGTCCAACATATTCAGTTAATGAGTTACACTCTGCATATTCTATTTCAAGAAAGTCCTTTCTTTGACCAACAGGGAGACACATGAAATGTGTATAATATTATAATCGAATTTACCACAAACATACAGTATTAAGCCAACTTCGAATGTCATTCTTTTCCTTGGCATGGAGTGGTAAGGTCAGACGAGGTTAGAAATTTACATTTGGATCTGAATTTGGTACTGAGATAAAGCATCATATACGAGAAATATATTGATTTTTACTGTTTTGCAAAGAAGATATAAAGTGAAAAAGGATTTCTTGTTCAAAAATACAGATTCATTACATAGCGAGAATGGTCAAGGGAATGGTAACGATCTTCGGTTCTGTGTAACTGCAGTTAAAAATTAGTTTACATAACTGGATTAAAGATTCCTATATGTTCTTGCAAAATAGTTTGAAAACCGTGCTTCATTTAATTTTCGGAACAGTTATCATTTGCTAAAACAAATCATAATTCCAAGACCGCCGGTAGATAATCCTTTGATGCATGGAGGATCAAAATGTTTGCCAAACTGTGCGAGTTTGTATCCAGATTTTATGACTGGAGATATGTCCAACACTTGATATGGCGAATGTTAAACTTGGTCTTTTTAAACTGATGAATACATGAAAGAGTCGCGAAAAATGCTAACATATTTATTCTTGATTCTTTAAAAGGCTGTTTAGTTTAAAAGTTCTAACCTATAGCTACATCATCACATGTGAAATCCACCTTCTTACACGTGGCATATCTTGTTTCTAAGAACGTCCACTAAAGGGGAAGATTATTTCAATGTAATTGTTCTTTCTAATATTTATTTTGAGTAATTCACAAATTCATTGTGTGTATGACTAAACACGAAAATTTATTTCAGTAGAAGGTAAAAACATTGTTGTATCAGTTTTCTCTCATCATGAAATGTAAACTCAAACTGCAAATATTTTATCAACTTTCTCCTATTCATTTTAAGATTAAATTATTTTGACATCCAAAATCACAGCTTTTTCCTTAATATGTAACGTCTACGTTTATATTAAAAAACATATGAGCTCTTTGAAAATAGTTAAGCTGTATTGTACAAAACCCTTGCAAATAAAATGATAAAGAAGTGAACAAATGATAGTCCAACCTCTGCCTTTACAGTGGTGCTCTTTAAATTTATAGTCTGTATGTGGAACTGATATCAGAAAACGAAATTTCAAACAAATAAATCGTAGTCAGTAAAAAGATATGTTATCATCGTTGTAAGTAGTATTTATGATTACCAGTCACAACTGACAACTCGAAAGGCCTAGGCCTTTGTCAATTGTGTGGAGTGTCAATTTGTAAGTCTAGTTTCAGTATTAGTACTACATCAATGTCCAATGGATCACTAAAAAAACGTAAAAAAAGACTTTAAAAAAGCTTTCTCAATTAATAATGTGACGAGAAATGGAAGATAAACGTTTAACAGAAAACTGCGATTAATCCCACCAACCTACCCTGGAAACTGACAACTACCACGACGCCATATTTTTATCTTCGAGTTTTGTTCCTAGCAGCATTGTACTGTGTTTTGTTTCATTCCTTGTCCATTTGCTTTAATTGTTTTTATTCTTTAAATGAAAAGCTAGGTAGTAAATGATTCTAAAATCCCACCTAAAACTAACCCACTTTTTAATTTCCTTCAGCTTTTGACCTAACTGTTAATGTTACCACAGTGGACACCATTATATATAATCTCGGTGAGTTAGGTTAGAATATAGCTTGAAGTATATTTGTCTTTTCTGTGACTTATGGCTGTTTTCATTCTACTAAAGTTTGATAGTAAGTAACACAAATAAGCAAGAAATTCTTACCTAAATTCAATACGATGCAGTATCAATAGCTGACATGTAGCGAAAGCAATGTTTTACGAATGTGCATGTTAAGCGGTAAACTACATCGTCAACTTTGTAACACAATGGATAGACATTTTACGGGAACAAAAAATCTGAACAGCACAGGCTGGTGATAAATAAATACTACTGCTACTAATAATAGTATCAATCGCTAATTCCTCATATTTAGCGGCTGTAGAAATTTTTTGAACAGTGAAATGTGTTATTCGTTAAGAGACATCCGTTATATCCCCGCCACTGCCTGGCACAACATACTTAAAATTAAAACCCACAAGACTTTACATTGCAAAAACATACCTCGCTAGAATAGCTCATACCTACGAACCTAAGAGTTCTTCGAGTGAGAAACAAACTTACGAATAATTTTCTTCATCACTGTCTCGCTGGAAGCAAGCGGGAATCGCGAAACGCCTCATGGGAGAAAAATTCGAACAGCAAGCTTGATGTCTGACACACCCGTACATCTTGAACCGTTGTTTGGTCACAGATAAACAAAACTATAATTTAATCCTCTTCATCGGCATAAAACAGAGACAAGTAATCCCTTCGAACTAATTACAGCCATGCAGAGCAGTTGTTTTGTCCCGCTATGTTACACTGGAAGGGTCATTGCTCAATTTAGGGAAGTGGATCACTCGTTCCACACGTCTGGTTTGCCCTCTTCAATTCTACAACACCATTTGCTCCCTCGTTACAAGGCGAGCCGTTTCAACTTGCCTGAAACAGTAAAAAAATCTCAGTTTCGATAAATTCAAAAACGAGCAGAGTCCCGTACACCACTGTAAAATAAAAGTATGCAAAGTTTGTGCATGACAACTAATCATTCACACCGCGTCGGTTTGAAGAGTAACGGCTTTACACGGCTGACCGTTCACGTCTGGTGAAACACACGCAAACGTTAACCAATTCATTTATACACACCTATATTGCACAAGGAAACACGTCTTTCTAAACCAAAAAGTTCAGTGTCTAGCAATGAATATCACTATTTCTTTGTCATATAACTAAAATATTTCTTATATGAAAAATAATGCAGAAATATTGGCGTTACACGGGATGAAATTCAAAAGTCTTTGCTAATAACAGTAAAAACCCTATGTGTGAATATTGATTGTGGTTTGTAAGCAAGAGTTGAAAAGTTGACAGTTGAAGCGAACCTAAATAAGTTTTCAGTCGTACGTTCTTTGACTTTGAGAGTTCAGGATGGCCATCTAAGTTCTCTTTGCTACTATCTGATGTTTCTAAGTTTTCTTCATAGTTCTCGTTGTTTATTCAAATTGTGAAGCGTTTTACTAAGTCTGAGGTTATCTGCAATGTCACGATCGAGTGGCAAGCACTTGTATAAAAAATAAGAAAGTTACTCATAGTTTTAAGACAACTGAAACAAAATGGATTTACACACCCAGAAACATGTCGGTTAAGGAGTAAGTTTTTATGTAGGATAGAATATTTTTGCTGCAAAATTTGCAATTCCTAAATAAAAGAGTGTAGAGACACGCTATACACTAGTACTGTAAATACTTGATCACGCTGCGTTTAAGATATACAAAAAAATATTCTCACTTCTGTTTAATTCCGCTTTCTCTTTAAATTCAGTATTGCATTTTTAAATGAGAGGTTTACACATGCAAAATACCAAACAATTTTTTTGTTTCTGGTTGAATTTAGTACATCATTTTCGTGTCTAGGTATTATGTTTAATTATCACGCCAGGAAATCGCTCACACTAGCTTTGCATAAAATCTAGACACTGCTAGACATAATAGTAAACACAGCTTGTGTCTTTGCTGTTCGTAGCTTCGAAGAAACCTTCTTTCCAAACAAGCAGTAGAAAATTCTTTTTAATACTTTTCCGTCTTAAAATATGAATTGCGGCGGTTTTAGAGTAGCTTACCAACCATTGCAATCAGACAAAGGAGCAATTTCTCAGACTACATTAACAGAAAGCTCAACAAAGCCAATACATATCAATTATGATATTGTATATGCATATGTTTTTAGCTTAATATTTAGCCGTTGCAGTGCCAAAAGCTATCTAAAAAATACACGCGTTGGTGGATGAGAATTTCAATACAAAACACTGAGAAACTCTCGGAAGGTCACCCAAACTTGCATCGTACACGTTACAAACTACAAACGGCCGAAGAAAAAGATAGCGTGTACAGCTAGCCATTTGAATGATTGCATTACCAAACAAACTGAGTGCTGTTGTTTGTACAATTTGCAATAGAGGACCGGTGCGTACAGACTCGCTGAGCAAAACTAAATCCATAAGATAAACACTAAATTCGAAAAGCTTTTCTCACGGGATAATGTCACTTGCAGCAGAGTACAAAAGCAATCCAAATGCTCGAACCGTTTCGGTGATGATGTAGTTTGTCTTACAGTTAAATGATAAAACATTTTGTTAATACCCATACTAGTGAATGTAGAATCACAGCAATGAAGGTTTTTCTAGGCAAGATTGCCTGATGTCAAGTTTGTTAAATTAGGTTTGTTTGAGCTACTGTTTTTTTTTTCAGAGACAAAGTGATTTCCGTTCAGCTGTAATTACCTGTTAAGAATGCAAGGGAACTTGACTGTCTTTACATGGTTAAAAACTGATTTTATTGTGCACGAATCTCTCCATTTGAAAATACTCAGACAGAGCCCAGAGGTTAAAAGTTTCATCTGCATTTCTGGAGCAAAAACATACGACGAACTGAAGCTTTTCTTAGTGACTGTTGCAGAAGGTAAAATTTAGTGCAATTGAAGTACAAATGTTGTTGTATAAAATACAGACAGAATTTAATCAATGTACAACTAAAGACTGGCTTGTGAGTTCCTAAAAAAGATCATTCGAAAGGGCGTTCGTGGATTAAGCCCTGTTAACTTCTGCCAACCTTTCCCTGCAGAAACGAAAACAAGGAAGAAATCCAAGCACAGTCTACAGAGCTCAGTTCAATTCAATCTGCACGTGCTGTTTCCTTTAAACCAGCTAATTAACGCCGAACCACGCTGCTCTATTTTGAGAGGATTTCTTATGTTACTCTTAGAAAAAAAGACTTTAAAGGCTGACAAATCTTTGATATCCAACTTGACCGTAGCTCCAGATATATAAATAGAGACATATTAATTACTCAGTCGCATCAGAGAAATACTGTCTGATCAGGCACAATCAAATACTATTTTCTATGTAATATATTAATATAGCGTATATCTCATGAAGCTAACATACCTGTTGATAAAGTGAACTCTCCAACTGATGGACAGACGAACCCCTTTTTTGGATTTTATTTGAGCCCCAACATTCTCACGAGCTCGAACCAACTCTACAGTTGCCATTATCTCTTTCATTTAAGTAGTATTGCTAGCAGTCTGTCTGGGTTTTCATACAGCTATTATGCAAATTACTTACAAGGCCCCGATTCAAATAGACAAATCTAAATATAGCAAAAGTTTTGCTCTCCAAATTCTATGGTAGAGAAAAGGCTGTAGTGCGTTAGCTGCAGGATGCGAGTTTTGTTGAGGGTGACCTCGCTTCTGCAAAATTTCTGGGGATGTCTGGTGTCTTTAGACAGAAACCTGATTCCATTGACATTTACTTGAGGGCTAAGTCACACGACCTCTAACTTAGACTTTCAAAAATCAGAGAGGATTGTAATGTTTCTTCAACAACAAAAGTTACTTAAACATTCAGAGAACAGCTTTTAAATTCAACTTCTCTTTTGTTTTACTCGAGGCAAAGTAGTGGTTTTAAAATTTCTAGTGTTGCAGTACTTTGATTAAATGTTGCCATTGTCCTCGAGATTTGATGAGTTGGTGAAAGGTCTGTTAGACAAGCGAGGCGTCGAATATAGTTTGTCACCTCGCGAACTGTGTTTGTAAATAATACAAACTGCCCAACAAAAAGTCTAGTAGAATCCACGTTTTGTCTGTAATCCAGGACTGTACTTACGTTGAAGGGAAACACATTTTGTGCTGCGTACACAAAAGCGTGAGTTAAAATCTCATGGATTTATCGCCCGTCTTCCACTTGACAGCTTGTAAATGACTGGTCGAATGACATAGAGACCCCTTGTTTGCCTTCAAAAATTTCTTTAGTGTTTGCTTTTTGTGAAAGAAAAACAACAACGAAAACCAACCGTGTGGCGTGATGCAAAAAAATATACAAAGAAAGCGGATTTATCGTTGAGTGATTATTAAAAGGTCACACTCATTTCCGTTTAGTGATATATACCCACTTAAACGTACATAAATGTCCCCGCAATTGTACAATTCGCAGACACAACGAGGATTTCCGAGTGACTGGAAGTGGAAGTTATCGAGTCGTTCTGCAGTAGATTAGCGGAATTATTCTACTTGCCGGAACACGACTTACAGTGAAGTCAGAGTAAAGCCTCATGACAAGGTTTTCTGAAAGAACGAAAGATTAGATTAGATAGTATTAGTAATACATATTTCTCAACACAAGTTCTTTACGGTTAAACTTCAAAAGTATGACAGTGTTTTAATCGAAAAAAAAAATTCAACGCCAAAATAATTTGCACGGGAAGGAGGGACAAAAAGAACAGCTGTCTCCCCGTCCCCGCTGAAGCACAGAAAACATCCCAAAGTTGTTTGAAATAGAAATTCAGACATCCAAAAATCAAATATTTCTATGCCCCTAGACCCCCCTAGGCCCTAGAAGTTTTATGCCTTTGGTGCCGGTTTTCCCATCACACTGCCCCCTCCCCTCTCGATGACAAGGCTGCTTTGTCTCATGCTGGTTATACAGTCACATCAGTGATCTCTTGCTCTCGGTGTGATGCCTTGTTAGTCCATTGGCCAATTGCTCATTTACATTTTAAAGCCGGCCGTTTGTAATCTATACACTATTTGGGCCATGTACGTATTTATTCCTCTTTTAGGGTAGATATTCTTATGATAAAGCCGTGAAAAATAACCAGACCAGTGAAAAAAAAGCGATATCATCAGTTTAGGGGTCCAATGAAAGAGTCCGAAAGAAATTCTTTCAACCAATCTCGTTGCTTGTATTATTGTCACTACTTTTGCGACGCACGGTTCCCGCCTTTTTTTAAATTTAAAACTCCCGGAAAATGAGAATTGAAAAAACCCGAGGGGATAATCAAACAAAATATTGACAAGTTTAGCACATGCGGGCTATAATGATAAGATGATAGTGGCTGCTAACACTCAGGATCATTTTATTTAAAGGTAGACACAAGGGTTAATACCCACTACCCATGTGGCCATAGTGCCCAATATAGTGGCTACAAGTTACCGCTGATAAGCAAGTGCTAAACTTGTGAGTTTATCTTTCAAGGCCACATCCCACAAGCTAACACTAAACAAAATATTGTATTGTTGGAGTCACTACATTGTATGGGCTCCATTCCTTTACTTTATATCTGTTATGGTAGTTATGCGATTCTCTGATTGAGATGAAAGCTCAATCGCTAAATTTAAGAAAAGCTAGTACAGTAGAGCACTCAATATGGAAATTTTTTAAGCATAATCGTTAATCGTTTGAACCGAGACAATTTTGCTTTTTTGGTGCATTTTGATGGTACCGTATTTCCTCGAATAAACGCCCTCCAATAAACGACGCACTCTGGACGCGGCGTTTATTCGAATATTGAACAAAAGAAAATAATTAATCGCAATACAATAATTACCAGCCTTGTTTATCAATTTATAAACGTTTATCAACGCATCCAATGTTTCTGGTATTTAAACAAACAAACAAAAAATATTAATCACTTCAAAATGCATATACTTCATCGCCTTTCCATTCGGCTCCTTGTCCAATGAAGATAAACAGCATTTTAAGTAAACGCTACCCTCGATTCAATGCCGCTCTCGCATAAACGCTGCTCCTGAACCATGAAAAATTTAATAAATTCCGCGGCGTTTCTTCGAGGAAAAACTGCTTTTATATTTCTCCTTTCTGTTTTATTTTGCTATACTAGCGTAAGCCTCTAATCTTATCAATCCGAATAGAAATAAAAAGTTTATGTGTGGGTATATGTACTAGTTATTCCATGATTTCGAGTAGGACATCGTGGAATATGACACTCGTCACCGGTATTTGGCGACTGTGTTCATATGAAGAAAATTCAAGTATTTTCCACGATATCCAACGAGAAATCACTGAATAACTAGTTTATCTTCACGTGTAATGTATAAGAATGGGCCCATACTCAGGAAGTGTCTCTAATATGCTGCGTCTCCTCGCAAGAGTTTAAAAGTTATTTGTAAATTGCTCAAAATGTTCGTGAAACAATTATTTAAAAAATTTGCATGCTCGTTTTCGGAATATCGTCGTACGTCATCATTTTCGAGAAAAAATATAATATTGATTGTCCAGTTTTGGTCTATTGCTTTTTTAGAGTAAGGCAGAACTCAAACCATTGAATACTACCCTTTAAATGCAGAGAATACACTTGTAACGACTTTCTTTACCTTTGCCATTATCGAAAGACTTTCTCTTTTGTGGCACTGTGAGTTTGGTAAAAACGAGATCCTTTTAACTAGTGATCAGCATAATTTGGCAAACTTGAGTGGTCTAGCATTTATTTTCGCAGAAAAACCCCGAAAAAACGTCGTGACAAGTCTTTTTTATAGTTCTCAAGCTTGGTATCCGGCGCTATACCACATTTTGGCGAGGTGTATATAAAAAAAGCAGCGTAGGGAGATTGGTCTAAAGCAAATTGCAGCAGGACCATTTTTATCTCTCTAGTTCTTACGCACATCATTATTTAATTTAGTTCGCCTAGTTTCATCTTTTTGTGAAAGTTAAATTTGTTTTATTTCGTTTTCACCCTTTTCTTTCGTGTTCCTGAAATCTTCTGCTTTGGCACCTCCATTTTTTGTCAGAAGAGTTCATAGTAATAAACGGTGCTACTTTTATCTTTGGATTAGCTTGTTTTAATACAAATATTAAATCAAGTTCCGCGGGATGCTTGTTTCTAAAAATAACCACTTCCAGGGTTTGTACACTGTTGGTGAAGTAAATTCGATGACTTTTCATATTTCAGTACAAATCTGAATCTGGAAAACTAGAAAAGATTCAAAATGCCAAACGAAATTAAACAGTATATAATCAATAAGAAAAAGAGTATCGTTAGGAAAAACAAAATGTAAAGTTTGCCGTATTTCCGATCTTTTCAAATTTATTTCAGTTAAGAAATTTGAAAAAGTGAGATACATTGTTGATAATTTTTTACTCACTGTTTATTTAAAAAAACTTATTTTCCAGAACTTTCGAGGACCGATACTAATTTTCCAGGATTTTCAGACCCGGACTTTAAATTTTTGTTTTCCAGGACTTTCCAGGTTTTTCAGGCCCCGCACGAACTCTGTTCCTCTGCTGGCGTGTTGGGTGCGGTCAGGCCTGCTCGGGAGACCTGATTTCCCATAATAGTTCTGTGCTGGCGTGTTGGGTGTGGTCAGGCCTGCTCGGGAGACCTGATTTCCCATAATAGTTCTGTGCTGGGTAAAAATTGTGTGATATCAGTCAGCTTGAGAATGTCTTCAGCTTCATATTTTACAGTCTGCGAGAACCTTTCGAAATTTGGAATAGTTTTAAAAATTCGAGCATGGAATATTCAACACCGAGATTTACGATACAGATGTGTACAAGCATAATATCCTAGAGGTCTCTTTTGTCACTCAAAAGCCGATAACTGCACTAACCTAGGATTAAGATTTTAATCCATGTTTTTCTTTTCAAGCATACAGAGGCTGATGTGTTGACACTTGGTATTTTTAGAAGATCTGTACAGTTCTGTACAAGCACTGTAATTTTATCATTGGAGAGGACAAATGTTTGACCTTTGGCGATCCGGGATTAAGTTGATCTGCTTTTGAACAATCCTTTCCTGTTTTTCATTTTTGCCTTAATTCCTTGTTTTGTCAGAGACCTTTAAAAAGCTACGAAATAGGGCTGCCCGCATTATCACCCATTCATCATATGATACCCCTAGCTCAGAGTCCGAGATAAACTAAATGGGAAAGAATAACAGAAAGTCAGACTAAAATAAGGTGCATTTTAATGTATGAGATATTAAATGGGTTACAACCAGAGTATTTAAGAAATCAATTTGTCTATCGATCAGATGTTGCACAAACATGTTTAAGACTAATGAATACAAACAAAAAATTACCGCTGCCGCTAACCAGAACAGATCACTTGAAAATAAGTATGTGGTTCAATGGGGCAAAACTATAGAATATGTCTTCAGCCCGAATTGCGCTAAGTTCGAGCCCTTTCAAAGTTCAAATCTTTATTGAGAATAACAAATGTACCTCGAGTCACGCTTAAAAGCCTAATGCATATACAGGTCCCCCACCTCCATGTAAGCACGTTCTTAACCTGAAGAAAGCCACCCTTATACCCATCTGGTTGTTGAAGGTAGCCGTTTTGAGGGTTTCTTCCCAACAAGCACACACTGAGTTGAGAAACGGACCACTAGAAAAGTAACGGGGGGAGGAGATGGGGAAAATAAAAAAAAAATTATCCAAGGTCAGATGACTGAAAAAAAATTGATGCAAAGTGGAAGTGAAGAAAATAAATCATACAGACTCTTGTTATTTGGCCATCGAAGTTTGATCAAAAATATAATACAAACAGCAGTGATAAACATATTCGTTGAAAA
>JAOCNB020039866.1:0-32232 GCA_026546465.2 Palythoa caribaeorum | reverse complement strand
TAATATAAAATGAATTCGATCTGGATTTATTATTAAAATATTAAACGGTAAAGCGTTTTGTTCGAAAATGTCCCCCCTGACTTCCATTGTTTATTAACTAAATCCAGGGGGGTGCAGTTTCACCTAATATGGAAGTTTACAGTCAAAAAACCGCTGGTTTACTATAAAAATGTTACGAAAGGTACCACTTCCGGTATGTTAATGAGATTGTCACGTGATCGATTCAGTGTGTACTTACAAGCGAAGGAAGAGGAGAAATTTTAGTGATTCGAGTACACGCTACTTTGATTCCGATACAGAGACACTGAAATTCTTTCACATGTTATCGTTTTAAGACAGAGATTCAAGCGAGAAGAGGTGGAGAGATTTTCATGATGAGTCAGGCGTCTCCGCGTCAGTTTCAAGGACACATGTTTTCGATTCATTGAGATCTCTTTTCTCCCTTCGCTTGAATCGATGTCCTAAAACGATAACATGTGAAAGAATTTCAGTGTCTTTTTACTATCTTTTTTTATCTAAACCTCAAAAAATGTAAGCAATCGTTTTCAGTCGTACGGTAATAAAATTAGCATCTTAACCATAGTTCGAAACTCTTATGCATTTATTGATACTTTTTGCGCGAGACTGCAGTTTTAAGTACACGAGAAAAGATTTTGGTTGTAATATCAACAATACAGTTCATTTTTTCTAATCAACTTCGCTGTTGGTTGTAAAATTTGACATCGGGCCGGTCGGTTTCGTTATCATGGGGAGTTTGCGGCTTCGACGCAATCAAAGAATTCCCTGAGCTCATCCGTAATTTCGGGGTCGTTAAAGTGTCTCGTGAGACGGCAGTGCAGAAAATGGAGAAGCTTTCTCTGCATTTGTATGCTGATATAGCATCTCTCCCTCACCCCCGCCGACATCTCTCGAAAGCACATCTTTTCTGCCTTTCGCTGCGCCTTTTCCGTTAGGTGTAAGTTTGCCAGCACCAACAGGAAAGTGTGGAAATTTTCCGTCGCCCTTTCCTCGGTATAATCCGGGAGTATGGCAAAGGGTTTTTTGGGGTTTCTACCCAGTTCGTACGGGATGCAGTGGTCGTATCTCTCGAAATCGACGAGATTCGAAAATTGATCGATTCTTCGCCGATGAGCCGTGTAGAGCTCCAGGGAATCTTCGTATCCGGGATCCTCCTCCGTCAATTTCGCGATGTAAAGGGTGTGAATCGGACGTTCCTCGGCCAACAATCTCATCAGCACGGGCCAGTAACCCTTGTGCAGCTTGAAGATCTTTTCTTTGACCTTCTCGTATAGGGACTCGCACACGCGACTGCTGCTGTGTTGGAAATGAACAAAGTCGAAATGGTCGAATCTGCCGCTCATCATGGGCTCGATCAGATTTGCCGGTCCTTTCAAGAGCATTCTGCAGAAGCGCAGCAACTGGTGGTTCGACCTGCTATCGTCCTCGTTTCTCTTCATGAGATATCTCTCCAATTCCGACGACTTTATCGGGCCCTCCCTTTTCTTGACTCTGACCGCCGCGTCTTTGAGGCGGAGACGTAGTCTGTGATCGACTCCCATTCCCTCGAGGTGCGTGATCTCGGTGTAGACGTCCTTGAACGGGAGAGCGCCGAAAGCCTTGTAGACGAATTTGACGTCGTCCTTGGTGAGTTCCAATTTCGTGAAAGGGGTCATCTCCCTTCTGATCTGTTTTTCCGGCGTGAAATCGAACCAGCAAAACTTGTAGCCCTTCCAGGTCTCGACGTAATGTCGCCATCGAGCCTTCTCCTCGTCTAGACCCGGCGCGAGCACGATGGACCTAGAGAGGCCGCTCGTTTCGCGCTCGGATCTCGATCTCTTGGCGGGTTGCGGTCCCTTGACCGGGGACGGTTCGTCGATTCCGTTTCCCTCCTCTTCGTCCGAGGTCAGGGTGTCGGCGGACGAGCAATCTTCTTCTTCGGATGTCGAGTCGGTTTCGTCGTCCGGGTTCGCTCTTTTCGTCCCGGGTTGTAAGCTGCGCTGCGACATTTTCGATCTCTTCGACTTACCAGTCGCCGTCGGGATGTGGCCGTCGTCGCTTGGCACGGAGAGGAACGGTGCTTTAATATAGAAGACGCTAAAATAGGACACGCGTTATCGGAGACAAAAACAAATTCGGCGAAACGATTTTTTTTCTTTCGTGAAATAAAAATGCAAATCAAAAAAAATTCCCAAAGATCAGCAAACCCAACGATACGGGCAGCAACAACCACAACAACGGAAGGTAAAAAGCGAACGAACGACTTCTTTCGACGTTTGCCACAAATTGCACCCAACCGTCGTTGCTCTCGATCCACTCGTCGACTCCAAGATATTCCGCTTCTCGACAGGTGATCCGCAGAATGCGATCGCGTCCGAAATGTGGAATGTCGGCTTTCGACAGAGAGAGACAGAAGTGAATGATGACGGTCACTCTTCCCATGTTTACGGAGCCGCGCAAGATCTCTCCGACGAAGAGACGAAATACGGTTTCCGGACAAGTGCTATCATTTATCTGCTCGATTCCTCTTTTTTCCAATGACGGCCAACCTTCTACCATAGTCGATAATTTTTCTCTTTCTCGTTTCAAGGCTTCGAGAATCGATTTCATTTCTCCCCCTCTCCCCTCTTCGCTCTGTAAGTGAGCTCGAAGAACATCTTTAAATTTCGTCATACTCTGCGACATTTCTCGACCCTCGCCGTCGGAACGGAACGTAGGTTTTCTCGCGCCTCCTTCGCCGAATCTGCGAGTCTTTTAGCTCTTTCGCGTTCGTATCTGTGGCGCTCGGTGCGGATCTTGGAAATGAGCTGCGACGACGAAAATCCGACTATTTCTCGCCTTGCTTCCGGATCTCCTCGTATCTCTTCTTCCACGTGTTGGCCGTCGATTCTCCGCCTGCTCGTTATGAGCTCCTCGAACAGTCTCCAGACGATCTCCGTCTGATACCCCGTGAACGCCTTGCCTCCGCTTCGGGCCAATTCGGAAATGAGCTTCTCGTCGTCGGCGTCTCGTCCGGTTTCGTTTCGGACGGAGCTCTGCGCGGGACCCAGCTCCGGTTCGTTGTCGCCGACGAACACGATCCGAACGGCGTCGGTCGGCGCGGCGCCGCTCCCTGCCGGTTCGCTCTCTCCTTTAGCGATCTCTTTCGATCTCGCGCTCGAGACTTCCCCTTCCGTCCGACGGCGCTCTCGCGCGTTCTCTCGGCTCGGGGACGGTGATGCCGGCGCCGCCGCCTGCTCTTGCTCCGCGTGCATCATTTCCTGCAGTCTGTCGTACGCGTCGACGGCATTCTCCCGGGTTCTGCGAATGGCGTAGTACTTGTCCGCGGTGCTCTTCGAGTGGTTCATGAACTGAGCCAGTCTCTGCGCAAACTGCTCGTCCTTCTGCCGGCACACGGTGACCGCCGTTTTTCTGAACGACGTCGAGTTGACCCTGGCGGAGGGCGACGTCGTCGTCGTCGTCGCGGACTTTCGCCAGAACGAATTCAGCTGCGACGTGACCATGGAGGAGCTCATGGCGTTTCCCGTGAAGGTGACGAACACGCGATCGTCGGAACCCGTCCCCACGTTCGGTATGTTGTTGCGCATGTACTTCACGAAATTTTGCAGCCACGCGTAAACGCGAGACCCCAACACGAGATTGGTGGGTCCGCACGTCGTCAGGGTCTTGTGCTTGAAGACGGCGACCAACATCCGATCCCCGTCCGCTTTCGCCTTCTGCAAGTTACCCAGCGTCATCGAGGCGACGGACCCGGACCTGCACGCGTTTTCGATCGTTATCCGCGTTATCAGATGGTCCCTGACGGTACAGAAGTGGGTTTGACTCGGCAAACTCGAACGATTGTTCTCCACGTGTTCGGATAAGATGGAAATGGCCTCTCGCACGTTCTTCGATTCGCCGAACGTCTGCACGTCGCGCGGCGTTATGAGGTTCTCTTCGTCCTCCTGTCGCTTTTCCCAGGTTCTCTTCCTGAGGGGATCTTTTAGGCCGTGGACCCAGTTCTGCACCCGCTGGGTGAGACTCCAAGTCTGGCTTCGGATGGTTTTGGAATTGAGCGGGTTCTCTAACCGCAGGTATTTCAGAAAACACATCAGGACGTACAGATACGACTTGGTCGTTCCGGGTCTTTTGTTTTCCGTCTCCTTTACCAACCACTCGTCGCGCAGGCGTTTCTTGTCGAGCAGAGAAGAGATCTTCTTTTCCTTGGGATCTATTCGAGAGACGATGTTGGAAATCGTTCCGGCGTAGTCTCTCGCCAGTTTGGTGCTCCTCCGCCCTCCGTCTATGGATTGCAGCCATCGTGCGAAACCCTCCAGGATCGATTCCGTCGACGAATTGCCGGTGGCGCCGGCAGACGTTCCTACCGCACCTTCTTCTATTTCTTCCTCTTCTTCTTCCTCTTCGTCCTCGTCCTCGTCTTCGTCTTCGTCTTCGTCCTCGTCCTCGTCCTCGTCCTCGTCTCTATCCGAATCGCTCTCGGTAAGGTGCATCCCACGGGAGGTCGATGCCCCGATGCTCGCGCTCGTTTTCGGGGTCGCTTCGTTCCAGTTGGTCTTGCGCATCTTCCTGAGCAATTCCTCCTCTTCCTCGGACGACAGAGACGAGGAAAAATCGCCATCGCTTTCGCTCTCGCCGTCACCTTCGGATTCTTTCTTGCTTCTATTTCTGGTTTTGCTCGAGACTATTTCGACGACGCTCTCCTCGCTGCAGGACGTGCTGGGATCCCCTCCGTCGCTTCCTTTCGAAGAAGACGACCCGACGGACGGATCGTCGTCCGACGCGATCTCGTGGTATTTCACGGTTCTCAGGAGCGCCCAGTACGATCGATCCTTGTTGGAAATCTTATGCGTGGCCTTCAGGTGGTTGTGGATTCTGCGGACCACCTTGTTGCAGCCGGGCACGGGACACACGCGACGCTTGTATCGCCTCTTTCCTCCTACCGCTTCGACCGGGCCGCTTCTTCCATCCCCGGATAATAGAGATTCCATTTCGCTCTCGCTCATCGCGTGCGTCGTTCGCATGTGTTCGCGTATGTTCGCGAACGATTTGGCGCAGTTTTGCACCGGACACGGAACCTTTCTCACCCGAGCGCGAACGTCGAAGACGGTCATCGCCTCCAGAGACTTCGAATGGGACCAACCGTGCGTCCCTTGTAGATGGCGCGGTAAATGCGTGATCTCTTTGTGACAGACCGGGCAAACATGTTTTCTCCGCTCGTATGTCTTTTTCTTTGTGGGTCTTCCGCCGTCCGCCATGGAATTACGTTTTGTTGTCGAAAAGCAGTACTTCGATTAAAGGAAACGATTGTCAATCGAGCCAATTTTGTCTATTGTAATACTGTTTGTCTTAATAGATAACAACAGTGATTTGTTCATTTTAAATAAAACATTTTCAAAAAATATCTCGAAGTCACATCCCTAAAATGTACTTCTCAAACCAAATGCAATTTGAAAAGTATTTTATAGCGAAGGGGAAGGAGAGATATCCATGATTCACGAACACGTAACTTTACACCTGACACAGAGACACTGATTTTTTTTAGACGTGTTTGATTTTACAATAGGATAATTCAATGCTTTTTAAAAGAATTCGGTGTCTTTATGTCGTGTTTCTCTGTGTCAGATTCAACCTCAGTGTTCTCAAATAATGAAAATCTCCTTCCTTCCCTTCGCTTGAATCTATGTCCTAAAACGATAACATGTAAAAGAATTTCAGTGTCTCGATGACAGATTCAGCCTACGTCCTCTCAAATCATGAAAATCTTCCCTCTCCCTTCGCTTGTAAATACACACCGAATTGATCACGTGTCAAACTCATTAGCATATAATAAGTGGTACCTTTCGTAACATGTCTTTGGTAAATCAGCGGTTTTTTGACGGTAAACTTCCATATTTGGTCAAAATGCACCCCCCTGGATTTGGTGAATAAATTATGAAAGTCAGGGGGGACATTTTCAAACAAAACGCTTTACCGATGAATATTTTAATAATAAATCCAGATCGAATTCATTTTATATTAATTTATTCAACGGCAAAGCGTTTTGTTCGAAAATGTCCCCCCTGACTTCAATAATTTATTCACTAAATCCAGGGGGGTGCATTTTGACCAAATATGGAAGTTTACCGTCAAAAAACCGCTGATTTACCACAAAAATGTTACGAAAGGTACCACTTCCGGTATGTTAATAAGATTGTCACGTGATCGATGTGGTGTGTATTTACAAGCGAAGGGAGAGGAAAGATTTTCATGATTTGAGTACACGCTACTTTGATTCCGACACAGAGACACTGAAATTCTTTCACATGTTATCGTTTTAAGACAGAGATTCAAGCGAAGGGAGGTGGAGAGATTTTCATGGTGAATCAGGTGTCTTCGTGTCAGTTTCAAAGACACATGTTTTCGATTCATTGAGATCTCTGCTCTCCCTTCGCTTGAATTTATGACTTAAAACGATAACATGTGAAAGAATTTCAGTGTCTCGATGACAGATTCAGCCTACGTCTTGTCAAATCGTGAAAATCTTTCCTCTCCCTTCGCTTGTAAATACACACCGAATTGATCACGTGTCAAATTCATTAGCATATAATAAGTGGTACCTTTCGTAACATGTCTTTGGTAAATCAGCGGTTTTTTGACGGTAAACTTCCATATTTGGTCAAAATGCACCCCCCTGGATTTGGTGAATAAATTATGAAAGTCAGGGGGGACATTTTCAAACAAAACGCTTTACCGATGAATATTTTAATAATAAATCCAGATCGAATTCATTTTATATTAATTTATTCAACGGCAAAGCGTTTTGTTCGAAAATGTCCCCCCTGACTTCAATAATTTATTCACTAAATCCAGGGGGGTGCATTTTGACCAAATATGGAAGTTTACCGTCAAAAAACCGCTGATTTACCACAAAAATGTTACGAAAGGTACCACTTCCGGTATGTTAATAAGATTGTCACGTGATCGATGTGGTGTGTATTTTCAAGCGAAGGGAGGAGGAGGATTTCCATGATTCCAGAATACGTAATTTTTAATCTAATACAGAGACACAGAAACTTTAAGACATGTATTCGTTTTAGAATAAATATTTAAGCGAAGAGAAAGAAGAGATTTCTCATTTTGCTAGGAAGCATATCTTAAACGAATCGGAGTGGTACGATAGAAACGAAGAAATGGCAAAATATAAAACATCTTTTGTGAAAGACCTTATCGATTTTAAACCCAAAGACAGTACATTTTGGCGGAGAGGAAACGTGCCCTCCATAGAAGCCATGCTCGGCGAAATCGTGGACTTTCAAAAACGATGGGAATCGATTCGAATTAAACTTGATGCCGATACAGTAAACAAAGTGAATAGAGAGTTTTTTGTGCGCTTTATTTTTCGCGTCAATCGAGAAGAAGGTCATGGGCTCCAAACATATGGAGAAATCGAACGTTGTTTGAGAACGGAATGTGAAGATATCGGGTTCAAGTTAAAAAATTTTGTGTCTGTCGAACAGATAGAAACGCTTAATCTTAGTTCTGCGTTTAAATATCTCGCCGCTGTAGCACAAAAAGAAAACGATACCGAGTTAAAGGGTCTTTTAGAAAATTCGATATTACAGGAAGTGCACAAGCGTATTCTCGATGCGTTGAAGTTACCGAGCGGAATCACTCGACCGGGAAAATTTAGCGATAAAAGACGCATTACGCAATTCTGCGGCGAAATGTACGAATATCCGCGCCCGAAGGACATGAACGACGCAGTAGCTACATTATTAGATCGTTATAATTCGCTCGTGATGTTTGTGAAAAATGAACCAGACGAATTAAAGAGAACATGCGATTTATTCAAGACATGTGCGGTGTTGCTGTTTGAATTATTAGATCTACATCCGTTCGGCGACGGTAATGGACGATTTTGTCGGTTGCTTTCCAGTTATTGTTTATCTCTTTACACGCCGTTCCCTATACCGATCTACAATGTTTGGAAGGATTCGAGTGACGGCGATTTTACGCGAGCATTGGTTGAGGCCAGAAAATCGACGACGCGACGTCCGGAGAGTCTTGTTACGATGATTATCGAATGTAGTTGGGTTGGATGGAAGGATTATTTCAGAGCGTTGGAGGGTTTTAAAAAAAAATGACATGAAATAAATATCGATTAAAAGTGATTATTTATGCCTCGGTGCGCTATTTACAAAACAAAAGAATTAAATAAAAAGAGGACTGTTATCTCGTTTGATTACAGTGTTGATCTTTAATCGGATTCATATATTGATAGTACATCTGGCCAATCGCTGGGGAGTAGCGCTTCATAACATAGATCCACTGACAAAAGTTCCTCCAATATTTCTTCTTCCTCAATTAATCTCGCTTCTCGTTCGGCTTCTTCTTCATCTGACAAAGATAAATCGTCGGAGAAAGGATCAAGGAGGGAGGATTTTATCAAGCGTTTTAATAATTGTCTTGTTCTTTCACGTTCTAATCTCATTTTTTCTTTCGAGCGTTCAAGATATCTTTTTTCTTCTTCCCTTTCCCGTCTTAACTTCTCTTCTTTTTCCATTTCCTGTTTATATATCTGGTACTGTTTTTCTAGTTCTTCTCGAGCTCGTCTTTCTTCTCGTTCGTCCTCTTCTATTTCGTAAGGATCATGATTGATTGGAAAATCGTGATCATCCGTGGCATACCTTTTATATTCTCTGATGACATTAAAGTACGATCGTTTTGCGTGGTTTTTAGGACGTCTGGGTTTTAGTTTTAACGACATCTCGAAATGGTAAGGTTAGGTTCGTTCGTTATTTCTTTTATGATATAGAGCCACCATGTTACTCGCTTTTAAAGGATAGCTTGGTCATGCGCAATGAAAAGAGGTGTATCGTTTCGTTACAGTGTTTATCTTTAATCGGGTTCATATATTGATTGTCCATCAGGTTGGCTGGGGGGTAGTGCTTCATAACATAGATCCGCTGATAAAGGTTCTTCCAATATTTCTTCTTCCTCAATTGATCTCGCTTCTCGTTCGGCTTCTTCTTCATCCGACGAAGATGAATCGTCGGAGAAGGGATCAAGGAAGAAGGATTTTATCAAGCGTTTTAATAATTGTCTTGTTCTTTCACGTTCTAATCTTACTTCTTCTTTAAAGTCTTCGAAATATCTTTTTTCTTCTCTTTCCCATCTTAACTTCTCTTCTTTTTCCCATTCCTGTCTGATATCTTGCATATACATCTGGTACTGTTCTTCTTGCTCTTCTCGAGCTCGTCTTGCTTCTCGTTCGTCCTCTTGTATTTCGTAAGGATCGCAAGGGATTGGAAAATCGTAATCATCCGTAGCATACTTTTCGTATTCCCTGATGACATTAATGTACGTTCGTTTTGCGTGGTTTTTAGGACGTCTGGGTTTCAGTTTCAGCGACATCTCGAGACGGCAAGGTTAGGTTCGTTCGTACTTTCTTTTATGATATGGAGCCACTATGTTACCCGGTTTTAAAGGATGGCTGGATCATGCGCACTGAAAAGAAGTGTATCGATAGAGTATGTGTAGTTTTGTTTCCGTGATTAAAATAAAAACATCGATGAACGTACTTTTGAGCGAAGGGAGGAGAAAAAGAGTTTTGGTGATTTGAGAATACGTGGCTTTGAATTTGACAGAGAGACGCTCAAATTCACCTTCCTCCCCCTTCGCTCTCTTAGTAGGTTTTAAATGAATTCGGTATTAAAAATTTTTTACGTTAATATTTTGCTCGATTTTAGTTTTTAGTTATATTTTCGTTTTGATTGCGCTATTGTTTATTTGGCATAAAGTTACGATGGAGGAGGATTGTCTGTACGACGACAAAACGTTTTTATCACTTTTCGAAAAGGAAGCTTTCGATAAAATTTGTTTTTTGCCCGGGGATGAATGGGGTTTACCCATGTACGAAATGATCACTGCACGATGGACGTACAATTTCGAAGATGCTCGGCGTCTGGTTAAAATGAAAGAATTATGGTCGTGCGTTTCTCAAGTCTTCAAGGCAAAACTTTATCAATGCACGAGAGAAGAGTTCGAGAAAGACTGTTTACCCTCGGCGTTGGAGCTTATGTGGGACATCGATCGCGCCGCTACTTTGGGTACGGTTACCAATGCCGCAGAGAAGGTGACAGAGAAATACTTAATGGGAGCTGCACTTACCTGTTGTCGCGAGATGGTGCTTGCCTTTTCTCTACTGCGGGGGGTGCCTACTTTCGTCGCGATGGGGATGGTGGAGTTTTTCAATCGTAATAATCGGGACGTCGCTCCGGTCTCTCACGACATTCCGCCGACTGCCCGGGGGGAGTACTTTTTCGCTTTCGAGAGAGAGGCGAACGTGTTGACTTCTTTGGGAAGTGCGAATGCACCCCCGTTCGCGGTTCGGTTGCCGCTCGCCACGCGCTGCGTATGCTCTTCTAACGGCATCTGTTACGGCGTCACGGAAGACGGGGACATCTACAAGTTTGAGATCTTGGCTCTGTTGAGCGGAGAGACGAGTGTCAAACTTTTAGATTTCGATCGGTTTTTCCTGTCCCGTCACAAGTTTCTGCATTGCGAGGCAAACGACGATTGGCGAGTCTTTTTGTCTCGCGAAGGAAGATATTATCGATTGACCGACGAGGAGATCCTGGAAGAGATCTCGGTATCGAGGGGAATACTGGGCCGCGACGCGCAGGTGGTTTCTTATATTCGGGATGGGTCGGCGGTTTTCGCACACGTAGATTCACGTGCAGACTCTCGTTTCGATACTTTGGCTTACGACGTCGTGGAACGGGGAAAGTTGCCCGGGGGGAAAATTTACGACATTGCCGATTTGAAAAAAATCAGATGCGTATATTTTGATGACGAGTCGGGCGATGTCCGACCTTCTTTGATTTACGAAACAGATGAAGGTCATTTGCGATTATTCGAAACGAGAGAGGGAAGGATTTCCGATTCCTCGAACGCGTACGTGGGTCCCTTAACGCAAAGGATCGATGGAACGTTATATCGGGACGAGGAACCTCTTTACGAAACAAACTTTAATTCTAAGTTTTTGACTCGCGTTCTTAAGATCACGCTGAATGACAAACGGTTACACGATGCGACTCGAGATTGCGGGGCATTGGAAAGAATCGTACGGAAAATGAAAGGCGTGTACGACCAAAAAAACTGCGATTCGGTTTTCTTTCCGTCATTAAATGTGATATGCTCGTGATTCTAACGTTATAAATCCTTTTTACCGTTTTGCATCCTGTTTTCATTCGATGCTGCGAAATGAATTCGAGATTCGAGTCTACCGAACAACGATTTCGAGATTTCGATAGACATCACGAGAGAAGGAAAATTTTCGAAAGGTATCATGTCCGAAGAAGCAATAGGATTGCCGAAAGAAACAATCCTCTGAGAGTTTACAAGAAAATGGGATCCTATCAAAAGGCGATGAGGAAAAATCGACCGTACGAACTCTACGTGTTTTGCAACAGGACGAGTTGTAACATGCGATGTGAAATGATGAACAGACAGCTGAGAAGATTTTTTCTTGTTAAGAAGAGACAAGAAGAAGGCGATTTTTTGTACATATTTGCCAATGTCTGCGATAGAAAAGACAACGAGTCTTTGGTCGATGAAATGTTGTTGAAAATATCAGAACAGATTCGAGACGACGATTTGTTTTTCTTTTAACGTTTGTTTTTATTATTAAAGGAATCGACTTGATGTCTTACATGCGATCCGCATAGAATTTATCGTTCCAGGGAACGAAATCGTTAATAAAATCTCTCGTTTTAAGCGACAGTTCCGAATCCGCGTTTTTGATCTTTAGGTCGCGTGCCATTTCCTCGAGCGTGCTCTCTTTGATTCCTCCGATTCTTCTCTCCGTCGACTCTCGACCGTCGCCTCTTTTCTTCCGCTGCTTGTGATTCGATATGTAATATTTGACGTTGTTTAACTTTATGCCCAGCGACCTTGCCATTAGTTTTTGTTCACCTTCCGGTATGGGAGTGTCTCCGTGTTCGTTTACGAATTTCGTCAGGATCGTTTTCATCCGCTTGGTATAACGGATGCGGGGTCTTCGGCCTTTTCTCAAAGACGTCTTCCCTTCCATTATTTCCTCCGGCTCGATTTTGAAATGGCTGCAGATTTTACGTTGATAGCGTTTCATCACGTCGTGCGGCAGTTTCAGATGCTCGAATCTCGATAGCTGCACTTGGGGAATGCCGGTTGCGCGTGCGATCTCTTCCTGCGACACCGGTCGTGTTTTGACCCATTTCTCGACGAAGAGTTTCATCTTCTCGCCCGAATGTCGTGCGTCGTCGTCCATCGCGGCGAAAGCGCGACGAGCGTAAGAGATTTCGGCGTTCGATTTTAATCGTTTCGTTGTTAAAAACGATATTTCGCAGTGACTAAATGCGAGTGGTTTTGAAAGGTTGTCCGTCGCACGTGCTCTCTAAGACCGTATAGTAAAGGCTTAAAACATTTTGTTTAACCGTCCGAATGTTTTTGCCGTTTAGAAAACGAGAATACAGAAACTCGAGAATTGTTCTCGTTACGTAGATATTCAAAAGATATCTCTCGCGCTCGGCGTAGGTCATTTTCTCAAAGTCCAACAGCGCCCACTTTTGTACATGCCTGATCAATTCCAGGTTCTCGCAGAACAGAAGGAAAGTTTCAAAGTATCTCGTCGCATCGTCTTCGGTGCAAGTTTTCCTTTCGTCCCTTTCGATCCACGGTTTTAAAGATGCCGTATTTTCGGCCTCTCTGCCGTCGAGCTCTTTGAAGAATTCCATCTCTCTCCAGTTTCCGTTCTTCCAAAATTTCTGTACTTTGCGCGTGTATTTGTCCGGATCACCATCTCTCTCTTCCAGGACGTACACGATTCTAGTGTAATTTCTAATCGTTCTGGCCAATAATTTGTCCATGAATTTTTCGCACAGAGTTGAGCTTACGCGACTGTTTTCGTATTTCCGAAAGAGATAAATGTCGAATCCCTCGAAGGCGCCTTCCATCACGGCTTCGAGCAGATTTCCTTCCCCTTCCAGTATCATTCTACTGTCTAGCAAGGCTTGGCTGCATGACGATTCGGCGTCTTCCGTTATGAAATAATCTTCGAAGTCGGTAGGTGCTCTCTCGGTCGCTTCTTTTTTCACATCCAGCGTCACCTGCGTCAACTGAAATCGCACGTTACCCCTGACGTTTTCTTTTCTGAACGTCAAGGTGGTGAGATAGGTGTTCGGTACTCGAAGACACTCCAGCGCTTCCAGAGCCAAGTTTCTCTCGTCTGTCGTGAACCGATCCATTTGTGCGATTTCTCCTTCTGACGTTTTAGCGTTTAAAACCATTTCGTACTCTGCCTGGCCCGGTCTTTCGATGCTCGTTTCGGTCGTTTGCCCCGTCGCAGTCGACGTGGAGGCATCGCCTTCTTTTTCTCTGGGTTTTGGTTTCTTTATCGGGGGCGATGGTTCGTCTTCCGACGGATTCGGGTAATTATTTGGTGGAGTTCGTTTCAGTGAATTATCGCCACGAGTAACGAACTCGCGAAATGTTCTGATCGTTTCAGACGAGCTGTTTGGTAGCTCTTTACAGAGAGACGTTAAGAGCCGTGGGAATTCCCAAAATCTTTCGGCGCCATACTTAGAGTATAACATGGAACCTATTTCCCCGGATACTAACCAAATGCAATTCGATTTGATATCGGCGTACGTTTGCCATATATCGGTCCGTTTTTGCACGTTAACGACCTTCACTCTTGTTCCTCTGGGAAACGACGAGTTGCAGTGTTTCCTTAAATCTTCAAGCTCGTCCGTCGGTTCGTTCGCGCGCTCGCAACGAGAACTAAAAGAACAAGCCATCTCTCACGGGATACGAAAACAAAGTAGTTTTAATAAAGTTGTATAAATATACACGATTTATTACCGTAATCGATTAAATATTTTTCCGAGTATTTACCAAAGTTTTTTTCTTTTCCCTTTTTACCCCCTCTCCCCTTCGCAATAAATCTAGTTTAATTCGAATTTATGTTCCTTGATAGTGTTTTAATCTGCGACAGTTGCATTACTTCCAATTCACGCAAAATCACGAAAAACTGTCTAAAAAGAAGCGTGGCTTTTCTTTCCCAATGTAAAAATGGATGAGGTCACTTTCTACGGCGATATTACTTTTGTCTCTAGCAAAATGCGTGTATAGGAATAAAAGCATCTTTCGAATTAATGCCGTGTTGACGAAACATCTTAGACGCACTCCGGGCGACATGTCTTTAAGATCGTTCCTTGATAGTGTTTTAATCTGCGCCAGATTTATCAGTTCCAATTTGCGCAAAACAATGAGAAATTGTCTGAAAAGAAGCGTGGCTTCTTCCTCCGTTCGACCTTCGTCTGTTCGTCTGAACTCTTTTATGAAATCGGTGTCTGTCCAAGGAGCATGTTTATCTGTGATATCTGGTAGCGGACATAATGGCGGCTCTTTGCAATCGAATGCTGTGTAAAAATATCTCTTTTTTATATCTGATTGCCACAATTTCTTTGTCTCTTCCGCACGAAATTCATTCTCGTACGTCGTTAATCGCTCCATGACCTTAGTGCAGTTTTTATATACTTTGGGAAGGAAGTCTTCGAACGTTCTCAAGTACAAAAAGTGACATATGCGGCTGAATCTGTTGTTTGAGAAATGTAAGAAATCAAACTTTTCTATTCCGGGTATGAAGGGTCTCTTAAACATTTTATCTTTTCTTGTTGCGTCTTCATCCTCATCTTCTTCATCATCATCATCATCATCATCGTCTGTCCGTTTCTTTAATATTAGTCTATTGTATAAAAGAAGTTCATTATCGCTGCGCAAGGCGGTCTCGTCTGATTTTAAAAAATAGGATTCCATTTCGGTTTGTCTCTGTTCTTTGTCGGGGTCGTTTTCTAAATAAACTTCGACGCTAGATAGACGGAGATAATCATCGCCGAAGCCGTCGTCGAACGGCTCTCTGTTCAATTTTATCGAGGATAGAGAATAATCTGGGTTTTTGAGACATCGATATGCTTCCAAAAGGAAATTTTTATTACAGGCGTCGTTATCGAAAGACGCCAGTATTGTGTTTATATCTCGTTCCTCCATGTCGTCGTCGAGAATAATCGGGAAAGAGCAAGAGTCTTCCATTCTCGCAGTGGAAGCGATGTTTCGATCTTCTTTTCTCGCTTCGATTTCGGATTTTTCTTTCTCTTCTTCCAACGAGTCGACGACTACGAGAACGGTGTTGCAAACGCGGCAAGGTGGGTGTGTTACGTTTCGTTCGTCTTCGTTGGAAAATGGATCGTCCATAGCAGAATCGCACTGGGGACAAAGTTCGTCTTCGTCACTCGAATCGATGCATATTGGGAGGGGGGGTAACTTCTTTTCTTCGGGTCTTTCTCTCGTCTGTCTTTTTGTTTTCGGATCGATCGTGTTTGTGGAGCCGCGTCTTTTTCTTTCTCGTCTTTCTATCATCTGTTGTTTGGTGGGTGGTTCCTCGTCACCCGAATTTAATTGGGTTTGGGAGGAGCTGCGTCTCTTTCTTTCTCGCCTTGCTATACTCTGTTGTTTGGTGGGCGGTTCTTCGTTACTTGGATTTAATTTGGTTCGGGAGGTTCTTCTTTTTTCTCCGAGACGTAAACTGTTTGGAAATCTTCTTTGTATTTCTTCCATCTGTCGTTCGGTTTCTATTTCTGACGCTGACGTTGATGGCGACGACGACGATGGTGGCGGCGTATTCGAGTTGCGGAATTTGACGAAACATTTCTTCTTGCCGGAAATGTAAGGAACCAACGTTTCTCGCGATGTCTGGGGGTTTTCGAGGTCGGTTTTCTTGATTCTAGATTCGAATTCTTGAAAATGATCGATTTCTACGATATCTTCGCCGACTTCGTAACAAAATGTTCGATTTTCGATTTTTTTCCTCAAGAATTTATCGCGAACGGAATCTAGAAACGCCAATCGTTCGGATTGCGGTATGCTCGGAGTCAATAATTTCGAAGCCAGTTCGGTAGAAATGATCCAGACGTCTTCCCATTCGGGATCTATGATCGTTACCGTGACGTCGTTCACGTGTCTTACGTTGACGAGTCTCACCGAAATCTTCTCGCGGAAAATGGCGCTGTAATATCGCTTGATTTTTTTCGTTTCGTCCACGTCGACGGTGGAGGAAGCCATCTCGGTCGCGTATTGCCTAAAATGAAACTTATCCTTTATAGACAAAAGAGAAATTATTTTTATCGACACGCGTTCGACGGCGCACGTAACCCGGTTAAGAGATAAATGACGCGAACCGCCGCCGAACATATTCATTCCGAAAGAAGGACGACGAAATTCAACATGAGTGACATCGAATCGAAACCTTTTAAACGCATCAAGCCACTAGAAAACTTCCCCGGATTTAGGTCAAACGATAAAGGGGGAGATGAAAATCTTTCTGAAGAAGATCGCAAGAAATTATGCCGCGTTTTCGGTACCAAGTGGAACGGGAAAGCTACAAAGACGATCGAAGAGATTTTCCCGGACGCTGCTACTACCGAGTCCTCCTGCCGGCCGAGAAATGACGAAGACCCCGATTACGTGCTCGAGGAAAAATTCGACGGTGCCAACTTCAGATACTGCCTCGAACCGGAGACGGGAACCGTGCATTTTAGGAGCCGAAACAAGGTCTTAAAAACCGACGAGGACAAGAAAGCGTTTTTCAATTGTGCCGAGACTCTGAACCATAACGAACCGTACTTGAAAGGAGTGATCGCCCGAGCGAGGAAAGAGGGTTTGATTCCCCAAGACGCAAAAATGATTTACCTTACCTGCGAAATGGTTGGGGGCAAAGTTAGCTTAAAAGACATAGGCTACTGGAAATCCAAAGACAGTCCGATGAAATTGATTCCCATCGATCTCAGCTACGAGGAGTCGACAACGGCGCGCACGAAGGATAAGTCAGATTGTAGCGAGATATCCGTTCCGTACACGAAGTTTTGGTGGGATATCGGCATGAAAGGATTCGAATTCGAACAGAAAGCGCCGTATCCTTTAATGGTCACGAAGAATCTGGGACGGGCCCTCCGGTACATCGTCTCTACGAAGACCGAAAAATCGAAGCTCGTCGATCTGATTGAAAATATCCAACATTCTGAGTCGGGGCAGAGAACGAAGGAAGGTATCGTCATGCGAATTATCAAAAAAGACGATCCTAACGAGATGTACAAGTACCTTTATTCCAGCGGAATAGCGGTGGGAAAATTCAAGAGCGAAATGGAAGAGGTCGTGGAAAACTTATTCACTCACTACGGCTCAAAGCTCAGCGAAAAAGACCTGGAGGAGATGGCGAAGGAGGCGAAGACATTATTTTTAGCAGATTTAGAAAATAATCCACTGTTGAGTCATTCGTTCGAAAAAATAATTTCGGAAAAAATGAAAACACAGAACTGCGATTCCTAAAACTGGTATCTAGATATAAAAAAAACAGCCGAAGAGACAATGAATGACTTTTGAAGTTTTACGTTTATTTTCCTTTTGTAGGGTTTCAAATTTATAAGGTGTTAGAAAATAAGGATTAATCGATCAGAAAATAACAAACGTGGATTAGATAAAAATGAAATTAATGATGATTGATAAAGGTTGTAACAAGGGATAATATTAACAAGGACTAAATAAAATATGAAACATTTCCTCGTGATTGATCGTCTTTTATTTTAAGGGTTACATAATTTCCCCCTTCTCCCTTCGCAAGATATCATTTTAATTCGATTATGGAATCGAGTTCATTTACTAATTTTGTAACTCTCTTATAAAATTTTCTATCTTTTTCTTTTGGATTGCATGTGTGCGTCGATTTGTCGAATGTGCGTTTACGTTTCCGGCTTATGCGAATCGATCGCGTACAGACGATTTCATCCGTCGATGTTATGCGATTGTCGGAATCGTAGCTCTCTTTGGTGAGAATGTCCTGTATCGTTTCCTGAAACTGTTCTCGTTGAGAGATCGTGTAAATTAAGTTCTCGTAATTTCGTTCATCGATATCTTTCTGCGATGGAATCTCTGTTTCTTTTAAAATGTTCCCATCGTCATCTTGTGTTTGTTTTGTTAAATTTTCGTCGTTACCGTTTTCATTTGGCAGAATCGAGGAAGAGTGTTCTGCGTTGGACTTTGCGGACGGTGCGTCTTCGGCTACGTTATCTGGGGAACGCGGTTTGTTTTCGTTGGAAGATTCTTTGGTGTCCAAGTCGGTCGGAAACGAACCATCTTCGACCTCCACATTCGGCGAATGTGATCGTGTCTCGTTCGGCAAAAGATTTGAAAGCATTTCTTGTATCTGCGAGTCTGTGTAAATCGAGTCTTGCTCGTTCGACGTCGGACGCGGTTCATCGTCTTCGTTTAATAATCTCAGAAAAGATCCTACGTTCGATTCCGCCGAAAGAGAAATCTCCCTGTCGTGTTGGTTGTGTGATGGTGAACGTGGTTCGTTATCCTCGTTTAAGAGTTTTAGAAATGATTCCACTGTTGATTCTGCCGGAAACGAAGAACGATCGCCGGTTCGTTCGTCATTTGAAAGACATTCCTCGGTTTGTACGAAGTGATAGTTTTCCGTCACGGCACTGTTTCCGGTGAAATTCTGCTGTTGAAAATAATCGCAACACGCTTTCCAGTACTTTGAATATTCCACCAATATCGAGACTAGAGAATCGTAATCCGTTTCTCCATTTTGTCGTGGCAATTCGTGTATACCTTCCAATACGTCCAGTATTTGGTCTTTTACAAAAATTCGACGTTGTCTCGCTGCCTCCTCGTCGGCAGCGACTAAGGTGTGATGATATTGTATCGGCACGTTGGCGACGGGAATTCCGGTTACGTCGTTTTGATTTGAAGAAGAATTAAGATAGGCCACTTTCCATTGCAGAGCGTGTTCTACGAGCGTCGTGATTAGATAATCCGTTCCTTTATTTTCCCGAACACCTTCTACGTCTTTGAGAGCCAACTTTAGTCTTTCTTTTATGTAACTGCGTTGTTTTCTCGCTAGTTGTGCTTTCACTTTTTTTTGCGTGTCCGTATTCGTAGATGGCATGTTTTTAGCAAAATCAACAAAAGGAAATTAATGCGAAGAGGGAGAGAGGTGAGAAAGAGGAGAAGTTTTGAACTCGGAGATAGTTTGAAGAATTAAAGATCTGAAGTACTCGACACGTACTAATATATATATCCAGACTGGTCATGTGATCATTTTTATTTGCATAACTATATATAGTACATTCTTCGGAAATATGAATAACAATGAGAAATAAGTGCCGGAGGGAATATCGTTTGAAATGACTCCATTCAGCGTGAAAAAATTGATGACGGGGGAGGAAGTCGAAGATTTTATTCGAGATGATTCGCGCAATGGTAATGTAACTTTTTTTATGTACAATACGCCGGCTATTTCGATGCACGAGCCCAAAGGCGTAAGAAAAATGTACGTATTACAGATAGATGACTGCGACCATCGGATTTTTGCTAGAAACGACGATGAGAAAAACGGAGATAGAAATAGCGATACGGACGGCCGCGAGCAAGAAAAAGATGAATCGAACGACGATCTATTTGGTGTTAAAAAGAGACGATCTCGTGTTACGTATTCTCCTGTAGAATTATCGATTCTCGAAGAAAACTTTTCGGCTATGCTGCAACGGGGTTCGGGAGTGTATTTGGAAGTGGTAAAAAAATTAAATTTACATCGCCCCCATTCTAAATTATCGGTTCGTCACGTCAAGAATTGGATTTCGAATAAGAAGCAAAAGTTAAATCGCATAAAATAGTGTGCACCGTAAGATAAAATTGTAAAAATAATTCTTTATTAAATTTATCAATTTACGATCTCATTTCGAGTGGTTTATATTTCCGTTTTTTAATTTTTCGTGTGGGGGTTTTCGTTCTTGTATCTTTTCTCTTCTTCTTGATTTTGGGTTCGTCTTTGTTCTTTTCTTGTCTTTCTCTGCAATTTTTAGCGTATTGCATCAAGAGTTGATATTCCGTATCCTCTGTAGAACAAACGATGGAACCGGTTTTGTTTCCATCGTCCTTGATCGGGGATCTCGTTTCCGCCACCTCGCACATTCGCTTGAAATCTACGGCGTTACGAGCGATCTGGATCATGATGTCCCAGCGGTGTTGTAGTAAAATCGACAACTTTTCGCAATCGTCCAAAGCGGTGTGCTTTTGGATAAAGTCTTTTGTGACATGTTTTTTATATAGATCTTCTAGTCGACAGCTGGTCTTTTGCGTCCAATTTTTTTTGGGTTTCGATTTTCTGAATTCTACCAGACTGTCGCCAAAGTAGCATTCTCTTCCGCCCAACACCGTGCCGCATTCTTTCAGACATCTCACCAAGTGCTTATAGTCGAATGCAAATCCGTTGTGCGCGATGAAGAGACACGGTTTCGCCAAGTTCTTGATGAAATTCGCGATGGGTTTCAGCGATTCTTTACACAGGTGCGGTTTGGCGAGTAGATCTTCTTTTCGTATCCCATTCACTTCGCTGGCCTGTCGGTCGATATTTCTGCGCGGTTTAAACAGATTCGATATGATCTCGTTGACTCTGTGGGGCTGTTTGGGGTCGAATTCGGGACGCGTCCGCGAGTTTGACCACGTATCCTCTGGAGTACACCAAATGGCGATTTCTAATATTTCGGTATCGTTTCGCAGAGATGATGTCTCTATATCTATTATAGCTATGGTGGCAATATCTTTCAGGTCTGGCATGTCTGATAGTCGCTCAATTTCCCAGAAGGAATAGGACGAGGGTTTTTGGAGGTTTCTTTTTATATCGTTTTTTTTTGGGAAAATCATTAACGTTAAAAATTACGAAACCATTAACGTCGAATTATGACAAACGTCAACGTTAAAGATAGTTCAATTTGACGTGTGAGAATAATTGGCGGCCATGTCTTCAAAAATGCTTACGTTTTCGAAACATTCCCATTTGTTGGGCGAATGTGACGAAACGACCGAAGTCCAGTTACGGCCCAGCCTTTTGAAATTTAAAAAAATGGGATGGAGAGAAATTGCGCAATTGTTCGAAGAAATGGTAGGGGTGTTGAAGCCATTTTCTGAAAATTCGCATCGTCCATTGGGAGGCGGTAAAGATAAATCGTACGAGGAATCATTGAAGACCATGAAAATGGACGGGAGTGATCTCTCGTCCTCGAAACACAGCGTGCCGATTCAATTGATGGTAAAACTTTTCGAATTCGTGTCTACGGGAGAACAGGTCGTAAACTCGTTGGCTGCGAGACTTTCGAAAAAAACGCTCGCCCGACCTCTGTTGAAATTAAATTTCGAAAAGCCGTCCATTTCCCAAATAAACGCCAACCAACTAGTCGCCGACTACCCTCATGCGCACATTAAAAAAATGTTCCGAGGTGCCTGCGGTCGAATGCCTTTCCCCGTACGAAACCTCGCAGTATCTGGACGGAAAGTTTGAAAAAATAAAGACGAAAGAATATTTTTGGGAAATTTATCTCAAGGATTTTTACGACGTCTTGGATCAACACTACGTTTATATGAGATCTGTGATTTTTCATTCTCGACTAATACAAGATCCGATCGCCGGAGATCAAAGTCATGCCACCAATATCGTTTCTGGCATCGTTTCGTTCGCGCACGTTCTTAAATCGCTCGGTGATAAATGGCAGCTGTTGGGGCAGTATTGTGGAACGTTGCGTGATCTCAATCTTATTTCCGTCGATGGAGACAAGTCTTCCGAAACTCTTTTCAAATTAACGAGTGATGTTCAAGATTACCATTATTTGGTACTGGAACAACTAGGAACGGACTTTTTTATGAAAACAACTTCTCTCGACGTTGCCATTTAGGAGAAACCCTAAAAAAATAACTAAACGAAATCAAACTGGGAATTTTAAATCGAAAATTTTATTTGATTCTTTTCGTACTTTACGATTCACTGTCGCAACAATAAAACAAATGAAATCCCGTAATTATCCCCTTAATCAAAATATTAAATGTTTGAATGTAATGTCAATCTTCTACAATTTACATTGAATTATTGCATAAGTGACAATTCATGAGAATAAATGCGTTTCAGTTCTCTTTCGCGGTTTTGTAATACACGATAAAATGCGAGTCGATACATACAAACTTGTATTGACACGAGCAAAATGTTAACATTTTGAATTTATTTACCGCGACGATGCACTTCGTTGTCACGGAAATACGGGTGCTGATCTTGCCGTCTGGCAGCCCGGCTTCTGGCAATCCTCGATTGGTTCCTGAGGTTTCTTCTGTCTCCGGTGAATATTCTGGAATGGTGATATTTGTGGCTTTCGTTCAGCTCCTGTGGCGGTAGAAACTCTGCAAGTGTTTCGTCCGTCATACGTGCGTACTCTTCTACTAAGGGAGACAATTCGCTATAAAACTTTTGCCTGGCAACTTTTTGGCGGTGATAGAAATCAACGTAATCGTTCCAATACTCATCGACGCGAGATTTCATTGAAGAAAGTTTTTGTTGTTTTGCAGTCAGGTTTTTTAAGCGTCCATCCAGCTGCATTTTGTCTCTCCCCACTTCGCTCAGATAATACTGTCTGCCATAGTCTTCGGGCCAATGGAGTGCTTCGTTTTCGTCTTTTTTCTGTTTTTCTATAAAATTGGTTTTTACTCTTTCGATGTCGTTGATGTAGTGATGCAACCTGTTGGCTACTAGAACTATTTCGCGCTTACTCATTGTTTAAACGATTTCTCCAATGCGTAGATCGTGAATGTGAGAAGAGACGCCAACGCGAGGATTTATATATTCTCCATGTATGAATAAATTACACGACTCATTTCCACGTGAGATGCGCTGTCACCGGAAGCGGTGGAATCGATGCGGTGCACGTAACGGGCTAAATCGGATTCGAGAAAGTATTCTTCGTAATTGTTTTTCAATCGCTCCAGATAACTTTTAGAAATGGCTTTCTCCATCGCTCGTCCGCGTTTCGTTATTCTATCTAAGCTCACGTCCGAAGGAGCTTCGAGAAGGAATATGCCGGCTGCTATTTGCTCGGTCCAGAGCGATTCGGTCGCGTTTCTATAGATATCGGTAAATTCGCGGTAATCTTTCGAATCCATTTTGCCTTCTTCGAAAATCGCTTTAGAAAAGATGGCACACCCAAACGGAGATCTTTCAACTAACGTAATCTTTGGCTCGAGATCTAGTGAATGGTCGGTTATTTCTCTCGATCGTATTTTTCGAAAAGTTTCGATTCTCTCGTTCAGAAACCATTTTTGAGCGGATAGAGCGTATCTTTTGGGATCGGAATAAAACTCGTCCAAAATGGGATTGTCTAGATAGTTTTCGAATGTCGTGATGACTTCGTTGTTCGGGAACAATGTGGATGCATTGTTTTCAACGTACTTTAGAAAAGTACTTTTACCGACTCCGATATTGCCTTCGATTACGAATGTCGTGGAACGAAAGGGTCTGCGTCGGCTTGTCATGATTTATTTTATCTCTTTTTTCTCTAAAATGGTTTTTAAAAAAAAGAAAAATACCGTCGGTTATTTATATTTTATATCGTATTCGCTTAATATTTTTTTTTCATTTAAAAAAATAAACTCATTCAAAGGTCGATTCGAAGACATCGCGTATGGCCTTTTTTCCGCAATCTTTTAAACTGCGAGCGCCTACCAGAGCCGAGGAAAATCGTAATTTTGGAATGCCGCTTTCGTATTCTCGAAACCCATTTTGCTCCCGAACAAAATGAAACCATTTATTTTTCTCCATATCGAAAACGTATGTCGATTTCTCATTATCTACCGCCATTTGGACGGCCCATCCGGTTCCGCCTTTACACGTGCTGAGATTTCTTTCCAGACGAGTGATTGCAAACACGGCTTCGGCATCTTTGACTACGTGCCAGTTGCGCCGTAATAAATTTCTCGTGAATTTTGATATTTTTGTAATGTCGCGGCGGAGAGTTTGATTAGCGCGTCGAATGTGCTCGTCCGCTTGTCGTAATTCATCCGGAGTCAATCTAATCAATCCGCTAAATTCTTTTGAAATGTGACCCTCAAAAGATACCACGATAAAATCGGTTTTGTATTCATTTGCAACGTTCTTCCATTCTTCGTCACTTCCGCACGCTCCCCCCGAATAAAAAGTAAATGAAGCGGGAGAAATTCGTTTTTCCATTATGAAGGAGAGAAATCTTAAGGACTCGTTAAACAAAATAAAATGACATGTATGCTTTATTATAAAGAATCTAATTACATCCGGGTAAATTAACGAATTAATCCACAGAAATATACTACGTACCCAAAGAAAGGAAATTCGTTTCATCTAACGTATCCACGGGAAAGGGTTTCTTTACAGGGATTCCATTTTCTATTTCAACCGTAAACCGTGTCCATGACATTTTTTATTTCTCTAGATTGTTCGGTTTTGCAAAGTTCGTCCCTTAGATGTGATACTCGTTGAATCTTATCGATGGAGGCTTCGTTAAGGTTTAAAAGTTTTTGTTTGAGCGATTCGTTTTCGTTCATCAATACTTGATTAAATATCTTGGTTGCTTCGAATTTTCTTTTTAATTGACACTCCGAAGCCGTCAATCTAAAGACTTGATCGCGTAGTTCGTTGTCGGTCGTGCAACCGAGAGCGGCTCGATATCGTTCTTCGGCTTCACTCGACGCTCGTACTTCTTTCGTCAAACGAGCTATCGTTTGATGCGCGTCAATGTCTGTCAAGACGTCTCCTTTCTTGGCGTGATCTAAAGCCAGTTTCAATTTTGTGTTTTCGCAAATTAGCGCATTCAGGATCTTTTTAGATACGCCCGGAGTAACGACAGCTTTACCGTCTCCTCTTCGATCGCTCAATTGGGCAATTCTGTTCTCGGCGCGGGCGATCGTCGTTTCTAATCTCTCCACTTTTTTTCGTAACTTTGCATTTTCTCGCGTCTTTTTGTCTAACTGTTCGATTAGATTCTGCAATCCCACATTCTGAGAAGATAATTTTTTGTTTTCGAGACAAAGTCCCAATATGATCTTTCTTAGTCGTTCGATTTCTGTTTGCGAATCTATCGAAGTCATCTCGCCAACAATCTACGTTATGAAATAAAATGGTTTTGAGCTGTCGGGTTTTTAAATAAAAGCGTGTACGAATGGGAATTTTTCTAAACGTCATCTTTATTTTTATAACTTCCGGTAATAAATGCTAATCGGGGGCTCTCCTGTTATAAAGACGCCGTGTCAAAAGCCAATATAAACAATAAACTGTCGGGGATTTTTATTTTCATTCGATCGCAACAAGAGCGGAAATGATTTGCTTTCTGTTATAAAGACGTTGTGTCAAAAGTCGATATAAATAAAAGTCGGGGATTTTTATTTTCATTCGATCGCAACAAGAGCGGAAATGATTTGCTTTCTGTTAGACGTCATGTCAAAAGCCAATATAAAAAATAACTCGGGGATTTTTATTTCATTCGATCGCAGTAAGAGCGGAAATGATTTGCTTTCGACGCATATCTAGCGAAAGGGGAGGGAGGTTCAAATACTTTCGACCCTCGAAACCAAATGCAGAATATCAAGAGAAGAAACATATACTCTTTTGCACTCATTTATTATCAACGATAAATATACATGAATTTATACATGCACGATAACTTAGTTATCTATAATAAATTAACAGCTTGGTACGAGAAAAAAGAAAGTGTTCAATGTTCTTATTCACAAGCAAAATAATTTTCCGAGGATTTCTGGATTTATTCTTTATTCCACCTATCTATGACGCCTTTTATTACTGTCATTACAAACGCTGAATTAGACTTCTTGTCTTTTTTATCCGAAGAAAGATAATCTAATAATATTTTTGTCCCCTTTCCGCTATAAACGTCCGTGATGGCGCTCTCTACGCTTAAAGGTGAATAATGTTCGTAAACATTTATCTCATTCTCGATGTCGGAACTTAAATCCACGTTTAAGCAAAATGTAACGTGTGCATCTTTAAGTGCAATTGATATTTCTTTTATCGTCTTTCCACTATCGAAATATTTCTTTAGATCAAATGCTCCCAATTCCTTGTTCAGCGGAAACATGAATGGTCTGTCGATTCGTACCTTACGAATCCGCGAATCTTCGATAATTTCATAAATCGTTTTCTGTTCTATCGCCAATTCAAATGCGCAAATTCCCCGTATAGTCATTTTGGTCCTGACAATTTGAAAAAATTTCAGAAGATCTATTGTCTTATAGATACTAGATGACGTCCATGCGTATAATAAAATACCACGCACATCATCGTATGCAAGTAATTTTTCGAATTTTTTCAGTGCCAAATATAATTGATATCGCAGGCAGTGTCTATAGTTTAGTAAGGTCAAAGGGGGTTCTAACTCGCTCGTCGCCGCAAATTTTGGGGGCGTCGTAGTGAGCGAATAACTTCCCCCTTCCTCTTCGCAAAATTCATAGTTAGGTTTAAATTGTCTTTTGCGTTTCATAATTTTTTTGCGTCCCTTTTCTTCGAATGATCTTTCGGATTCATCTAAGCTGGAAGTTGACAAGACATTGCGACGTTTTCTTTTGCGACGTACAACGTCTTCCGATATTTCATCGCCGGAAGAATCATTTTTGTCATCATTTTCTTCACATTCGTTGGCGGACGAAGCACTGGAAGAATTACTCTCGTTATCGCTCTCTTCGTTTCCGCTGCCGGAAGAAACGTGGATGAGAGAAGGGCGATCTTTTTGTTTCATTTCATAATGAAATCTATCTTCGTCGTCGTCGTCCTCGTCATCCGAACAACTGTTTTCTACGTATGGTTCAGGTGTTTGACGTTCCGTTTCTTTTTCGGTTACTTGATTTTCTTCACCCGTCAAATCTATTTCATTATCAGAATGTGCACTGAAATCGTTCGGATCGGGATCATATTTCCCCTCGAAAAATGTTATTCTATTTTGACAGCCGCCGTTCGTTTCGGGTGACGGCTCATTTTCCACTCGTGTTTCTAACGAGGGATGAACGTTCACGTCGTCGCAGGGTATCCAAGGTTGATCCGCTGTATTTTGGTCATCGCCGTCATCGTCGGATCCATCTGTGGAAGATTCACAGCTGGTGCAGTACGAATTTTCTTCGTCGCTGTTGTAAGTCGACATCTGCGGGGAGGGAGATGAAAAAAAAAGCAATTACCGCGTTAAATAGATACCGATCTATACGACTAAACACGTACCCAATTAAGACGTACACGTGAAGAATACGGATATAAAATAGTTTTACTAAAAGAACCCACACGTCCCCAGGTAGAATGAGATAAAGATGGCCAAAAACGTACAGATCAAAATCGATTCTCACGCCGTTTCGGGTGATCGCGTGATAGTTTACGATGTTTGGAGTGGCGAGAAAAAACAGATCATTTTGACCGAGAATTATTTGTGCGATAAAATACCGGTGACTATGCAGCTATTTCAGATGCGATATCTGTTGATAGTCTCTAATTGTTTCGTATACGACGGTTTAGCATCTTTGGTTTCGTTTCGAGCAGACGTGTTTGTCGTCGAAAACGGAAAAGCCACGTCGGTTATTGTGGCTCACGAAAGCACAGATGTGATCGATTCTTATAAGAAACTGTTTTGCATTTTCGATAATATCCTGTACGTGACGGATGAAAATAATCTTTTAGAATTCCCCCTGGATAATCCATCGAATTATTCGACCGAGACTCGACTTGGCTCGGCAGGCGATCTGGGAATGCCATGGCTCAAAAGATACAATTTCGAAAGCAGCGTTCTACCGAGTGCCTTTATTTTATGTCCCGGAAAGAGGACTCGTTTGTTGATAATCAGAGGAGACAGTTTAATCAGCTACGATCCGGAAGAAAAGAAAATATGTTTTCCGAACAAGTTACCGCATACGTTACATGGCATAGAAACGCGCTTTCATAAAAATCACGTCTATTTGACCGGAAAAACTCTCGAAGACGGATCCGTACACATGTACAAGATATTTGTAAAATGCAAGTTTAAGGTCAAACAGTGGATTTTCGAAAGACAGTTTCGCACAAAGAGAATCTTTTCAAACTACGAAAAAAATGAAATGGGAAAAATTTTGTTCGACCGCGTCGATGGTTCTATGCGATTGTACCATACGAGAGATAGATATTGTCTTTTGGACGAAAATGAAATGATTACGAGAGAATTTTTCGATTCGCTTCAAGATTGCGATGGAGATACCGCCATCTCGATACGGGCCGAAGATAGGAGCAAGAGAACTTTAAAAGCTAAATTATGGACATATCGAAGCAAGGCGCCGATAAAAAGGATCGGCGCAAAACGTGTGATGGGAAAGACTTTTTTTTATTATGATCCCAACGAGAAATGCCCCAACATTCGAAGGCGACAAATTTTGAGCGATCTGTTTATTTACTTTTCAAAGAGAAAACCCTTTACACATAAGCATAAGATACGTTATTTAAACTCTCTAAAACGGTATGAAGGTCTCAGTTTGAATGTCAAAGCTTCTTTAGACCACATGATACGTAGCGTTAAACTATTTACATTTAAACGATAGAGTCATTCGGTTTCACAAGAAGAACAAGTGTCTTGTTCTGTTTCTGTTTCTTCATCAGAACTACTCGATGATAAATATTCAACTTGGTCACTATCCGAATACTCTACGGAAGCACTACTTTCTAAATCGCTTTCGTAATAGTTTGGACGAGGTTTATCTGCATTCCTTTTCCCCAGGACAATTAGATTTTTGGCCTCTTGAGACGAAAATGACTTGGGCATCTTGACTTCGTGAAATGTTTCTCGAGTGATAATTTCCAATTCCTTTCTAGATAATATAATTGGAAACAGTTTGTCGGTTTCGTTCTTTTTAAAAAAATTTGGAAAATCTTGTAAAGAGACGGGTTCGAAACGGTTTCTAAAGTTATATCTGTGAAACACCAAAGAACCCCCCCTGTCGGTTCCATATAAATACAGATTGTTTGAAAAACCGATGAAACCAAGGAGCGAAGCTGGAGGCTCTGCCACTTTGATTTTGGTTCCGGGCGCGCGCATCACTTCGTACACTTTCTTTTTCTCTTTTCTAGAGGAGCATATATAATATAGATAATTCCCTCCGTCCTCTTCTTTGAAACTTTGAAAAGCGATGATTTTTTCGATTTTTTCTATTTTGAAGCCATTGCACGTAACATTCCAATACTTATCATCGTCTTCGCTATCCGCTTCGCTATCATCGTTTGAATTTTGGGAACTCTCGAAGGAGCCCGATCTCTTAATTTTTTTGGCCGCGTTAGTTTTGTTCTTTCGAAGGGCCATTTGCAATATACGCGGCGATTCGTGAATGTTTGTTCCAAATGCCATCAAACCGAAGCTAGAAGAGTATAAAAGGGAAACGTCATTTAAAGATTGTTCCAAGGTGATGTTTTCCCAAGCATCGTCCAAAAGATAACTTAAAACCTGACCGTCGTAGTTAAATAACATCCCTCGGTGGACGCAGAAAATGTTATCGTCGACGGCTTCTTTCTTTAACTGCCTGTCCCCTTCGCCTATATCGACATGATATAATACATGTCCCGATTTGATATAAAGAGTGTGTTTTGTTCTTCCGAAGAAATCGATCTTCTGTAGATCAAGTTGTTTGCATAATTTATAGCCTTTTCCATGTCGATTGCGTAATATATACTGCCTTTTCTCTTTAGCGTAAACGAGATAGTGAAGCGATAGCTGTTCCATTACTAGCTAAAACAAAAAAAGTTATGAATCAGTCAAACGTTATCTCAAATTTATAGAACTTTTCTCACGTGATTAATCAAGTCTAGGGTGTTAATAATGTCATTGACCCGTTTGAAGTTTCTGAATAGATTTTAATCCTCAACCAGCAATAAAAGGGTATACAAAATCATACAGCATTTCATATAAAGAAAAAATACACCGATTCATATTATAAGGTTAAACTAGGCGAAGGAAGGAAGGACATTTTTCACCAAATGAAACGGCTGTTCTCTTTCTAGTATAAAACTTGCTATCATTAAACCTGTTTCAAGTGTTATATCTTTCTCCGACATATTTTGCAGTGAAATTTTAAGTTCTGTTTTGGATTGTTTAAAAATCATTTTCGGCAATGTGATTATTTGTTTCTTTGCTATCCTCTTTTTTCCAAAAATTCTAAGTCTGTATCCGTCGCAAATTTTGAAATATAGCCCCGTTTTAATTTTGATCCTTTTACGAGATTCGATGACAACTGTTCGCGGATTAATGATGGAGTAAATATTTCCATTACTGTGTTCTTTTTTCTTCGGAAAACATTGGTTGATGTCAAGTTCTTTATCAAAAACGTTTTTATCCAAAGAACATTCGATTTTAAGTAATTCAGATGGCGGATGTAGATAAACCTCGTCCGCCATATTACTTTTTTCGAGTGACATACTACCATCTCGCGACACAATACGTAATTGGGTCATATTTTTACTGTACATAAAGAAACATAAGCGATAAATTAAGCGCAACTTTTTTATTATATATATACTATTAGTACGTGACTCTAAAGTAAATGAAACAATCCTTTATCACTACTTAACGTTCGTGGTTTATGTGGTTTTTCAAAGTCTCAATGTTTTTCTCCAGCTGGGTTACTTTTGCGTACAACGCGTTGATGTTATAGATTACATCTTTTGAAAGAGTTCCCATTTGATTCTCCAAAGTCATTTGATTTATCATAAACTGTTTCATCATATCGTCCCGAACGTTGGAGCTGCTTGTATTGTTATCTGGTGCGCGTCCAAACGGTAAATGCTGGCTCTGCCCCAAGGTTGTGTTTGTGGTGCTTGTAGCAAGCCCCAAGGTTGTGTTTGTGGTGTTTGTAGCGAGCCCCAAGGTTGTGTTTGTGGTGTTTGTAGCGAGCCCCAAGGTTGTGTTTGTGGCACAACTGGTCGAATTTAAGCCATTTACATGATAAGGCACGGTTGTTGGTACAGTAAACATCTGTTGTAGCTCATCGAAATCAGAATAGACTGGCAATGAATTTTGCATTTCTGAAATTTCCTCATCTTTCCCATCTAGCAATTCTATTGTTGATTTGAAAAATGAAGTGTTTAACGGAGTTTCATTTCTTCCTTGGTTGGTAGGTCTGGCGTGTCTCTTTTCTTTCGGCGATTCGCTGTCTCTTGTTCTTATTTTTTCCTTTTCATTCCTGGGTTTTTTACTTGTGTTTTCATCATCAGAGTCTCGCATTCTTTTCATTGAAATATACTGTGTCGGCTTTAGTTCTTGGGGCTTCGTTGTCGTATTTCTTTTCGTTACTGTTGTGTCTCTGGAGCTTGCCGAGGGCGGGGGAGTTCTTTTAACGGGCTGCTGTTTCATTTTAGATTCTTGTCTGTTTTGTAGTTGCGTTGATTTTAAATTCAACCAAGATGCGTTTTGCGAAGTAGCCATAATTTAAAATACTGAAAATGATAAATGTTACATTACATGGAAATATATAATTAATTAAAAGGTTTTCTCTTCTTTTACGTTAAATGTTATTTCCTGTAAGTAAATCCATTTAACAAGAATTGTACAATCAGAAAATTTTAGTGTAACATAAAATGAAATCATAGCATATGTAGATAAAAATTTATTGATATTCTATACACTTCAAAGTGGATAAAATCTTTCCCATTTTTTCAATTTATCTTTTTTAACTCTGTAGATATTATACCTCCTGGTATTAACTGATCTATTCTTGGGCACATGAGTTCTTCTAGATTTATGAATTGTACCTTGTAATCTAAACTTGGAAATGTTTATTGTATTATCTTTAATTTTTGGTCTCCTTTTATATAAATTTCTATTTCTTTGATATCAATATCTACGAATTCTTTATAATTTTGCTCAGTTTCCAGTATCATTGAAATCCATGCATTTCGAATGTCATAAAATGGCATTCCCGGGTCGTCGGGATTCAATCCATGTAAATTCGTGTCGTATCTATATGTTCTTTGAATGTCTTTACAATTTTTCCACTCTTCGATGGCTGGTTCTGGCAATTTAAATGTCAAATGCTAAATCCTGTAAGCATATTCTTTGAGCTCACTCAAATCACAGAGCATCAAAAGAACCGATGAGTCCGCTCTGGGAAAGGATTCGTCGGTTCGTTTGATACGCCATGATCTCAGTGATCTCAGATCACTAATCCAGATCCAGATCATTTCAAAGGAACAAACCCTATATGTCATTTATGTTTCTTTAGAATTTTCCATTGTTGAATGGTTTCTTAAATGGATTTACTTACAGTTATAGTAAAAGAAACAGGTATAGTCAGAAAAATATC
>JAOCNB020039769.1:0-13229 GCA_026546465.2 Palythoa caribaeorum | reverse complement strand
AGTTTTTAAAAACTTGCTTTTTAAAATAATCAAAGCAACACGGCACTTACATTGGCCCACACTGACACAAGTACTCTAAGTGTTGCTCTGTTTGCAAACCATGTATCGTCAAGGAGATTTTTTATGAAGTTTTATATTTCTTGTATTCTAATAAGAGAACTACTCAGACTATGTTCTAAAGGAAAATGTTTTAATATGCAATTGATTGCAATCCACATCAAAGACAGAAACTTAAGCTGAGCATATAAAAGTATTGCGGCCTGAATATAAAAAAGACCATTTTCCCTAACAAACATGGTATAATTTGCTTCATCTTTATTGATTAAACATTGTTCTTACTGCTGAAATTTTAAGTCAATAAAAAATTTTGGCGACTAGAATATTTGTGCTGGCGACCAAATCTAAAAACTTAGCAGCCAGCTGGCCCCAAGGTTTTTTTTTCTAAAGTCGAGCCCTGCAGCAAGCAAAATCTCACCCCATTTCTTAATTCCTATCCTGCTAAAAACCCAGTTTCAGTCAATCCAGATAAGCAAAGTATGTCTCAACTTTTTGTCAATTAGTAGAAATGCTAGAAAATGAGCATTCATTTTGTTTTTCTTGAAAATGTACATTCAGAAAATGTCTATTGTACATCTAAAAATTTGGAAGTTGACAATTTTGCAAGTTTGATAACACGTGGACTCTTGTAAAATCAGAAGGAAAAGGGTTGATAGCTATTTCCCCACGTTAGGTTTCTCTAGCACACCCTCCTTCCAAGACTTCAACACTGCCCTTTAAAACCAATGGTTTCGTTTTAAAACCTCATCCAGTTTCGCAATATCTAGACCCAACCACTCTTCTAGATCAAATCCATACCTACTCTCCCCTAAACTCTAGGGTCAATGGTTTCTCTTCAATAAACCCGTCCAGTTTGACAATGTCTAGATCCCACTAGTCTCTTGTAAAGCTACTGAAACAAAAAACAACAAACCAAATCTTTTGTTCCTGTTTTCTCTCCTCATCTACATCAAATCCATGCCTACTCTCCCCTAAACTCTAGGGTCAACGGTTTCTCTTCAATAAACCATTCCAGTTTGACAATGTCTATATCCAACTAGTCTCTTGTAAAGCTACTGGAACAAAAAACAACAAACCAAACTTTTGTTCCTGTTTCCTCTCCTCTTCTACATCAAATCCATACCTACTCTCACCTAAACTCTAGGGTCAACGGTTTCTCTTCAATAAACCCCTCCAGTTTGACAATGTCTAGATCCAACTAGTCTCTTGTAAAGCTACTGGAACAAAAAACAATAACCCAAACCTTTTGTTCCTGTATTCTCTCCTCTTCTACATCAAGTCCATATCTACTCTCACCTAAACTCTAGGGTCAACGGTTTCTCTTCAATAAACCCCTCCGGTTTGACAATGTCTAGATCCCACTAGTCTCTTGTAAAGCTACTGGAACAAAAACCAATAACCCAAACCTTTTGTTCCTGTTTTCTCTCCTCTTCTCTTCTACATCAAATCCATACCTACTCTCCCCTAAACTCTAGGGTCTATGGTTTCTCTTCAATAAACCATTCCAGTTTGACAATGTCTAGATCCCACTAGTCTCTTGTAAAGCTACTGGAACAATAAAACAACAAAACAAACCTTTTGTTCCTGTATTCTCTCCTCTATGATGTTGAGGTCTGCTGGTGAGGCCGCCTCTCGAGCCAGGAGTCTCTCTGTTTCACTGACCCACTCCAGAAGCTGTTCGATCGTCTGACACCACTGGAGACAAGCATCTTCCAGCTCGGCGTGTTCTTGTCCTTGCTTTTTCAGTAAAACCACCACAATCTCACTGAGGTTCTGGACGTCCTTCAGCAATTTATCATATCGATCATTCATGTCCTTCACAGTGTCTAGAATAACCTGGCGGCCCCGCTCTGCTGACATCAAAATTGGATTTTCTTTCTCGCGTGATTCTGGTAAGTGATGCAAGCTCTTCCTAAAATTTTCCAGGTCCACTTCATATGTCTAAGGTAAAATGAAATGAAACTCAAGTCAGTGAACAATGTGGACGCGTAATTGGAGTTCTGATGTGATGATTCTGATATTACCTTAATACAAGGTAATAAAAGGGGCAAGGTAAAGGTAAAGGAAAAACTTTATTGACACTCCCCAAAAGGGACTTTTTAGTGACAACTACAGCAACTATTGCTAATATATTAATTAAAACTACCTAAAGTATAACTTTTTATATAAATATACAAAATATATATAGTATATACAAGCCAAGGAGACAAGTCCGGAGCAGTCCATACGACCAAAGTAGCGAGGGCAATAAGGCAGAAAATTGCGCCGCTCTGATTACATGAACTGCTCTAGGAGATGTCTCCTCAGCTTGCACTTAAAATTAGCAACTGACTGAATAAGCTTAAAAGAATCACCGAATTGGTTCCAAAGACTTACAGCTCTATATTAAAACGTTTTTTGACCCGAAGTATATTTAAAAAGTGGAATATGTAAAAGCTTCAAGCCACGTGTTTCCCTACCAGATATTTTCTCCCTTTTAACAAACTAGACAGACAAATAGTCGAGAGCACGGCCAGTCATACACTTAAAAGATAATTTAGCATCGCGATAACAAAGCTGGGTTTTAACTGGTAGCCAACACAGATCCTTTAAGCAGGGTTGCCACTATTTACTGGATGTGAAATTCAAGGACCTTCACTATCAAATAAAATTTGAATGCTTTACACATTTTGTTCAAAAGTCAGTTCAACAATATACATACTATATTAACAAGCTAAAGAATATTTGTTTCTGGACAAAAATCAAGCCTCCCGGAGTCGCGGTTTTTGTTTTACAACATTTTCACATAAAAAATATTGTAACTGAAAGCTTATTTTTATTAATTTTGAAAGTTAAGAAAGAAATGTTTGGCCCATTCTAGGATTTTCAAGGACCATGACCCAAATTCAAGGTCTTTCCAGGGCCTGGAATTTATTTTTCACAATTCCAGGACTTTCCAGGATTTTCAAGGACCGTGGCAACCTTGTTTAAGACAGGAGTGATGCGAGTCAGTGTTTACCTTTGAGTCCACTGTATATTCCTGTCCACCATTGGTCGTAGCCCGAATTGGAGCCTGGTGGTTCCTCACTTCAGCGAAGAAACTCTGTAACACAAAGACAAGGCTGAGATGAGCAAATACGAAACAGTGGAAATCAAAATTTGATTCATGTCCAAAATGAAATACAGAATGTTTCGATGTTGGTTCAACTTAAGTGCCAACTACTTATCAAAGTACGAGGAAAGTTTTTGATGTACGATTCAACATCATTATCAACTATACTACAAAAGTAGCGATACACCATTAAGCCTGCTTCACAATAGCAACGTGAGCGTAAGCGCAATTGTAATTGCAAGCGCAAGGACCTTCACACTAGAACACAAGCGATGCAAGCAAGGTGGGTATGCATGTGCCGTATTCCTTTTTCTTGTGCTTACGCTTGCGCTTACGTTTTGTTGCTTTACACTAAAAGATTTCTGACACAAGGGCAAGCGCAAGACAAGAACAAAAAAAAACAAAATTTTCCTTTTTGTGTTTACGCTTGCGATTACGTTTTTTCGCTTTACACTAAATTTTTCTTGTGTTGCAATTGCGCTTGTGCTTACGCTCACGTCGCTAGTGTGAAGCAGGAGTTAACGCTTATTGACCATAAATAATTAGTAAAATCAAACTGAAAAATTACTTTACATCCTAATGAATCCTAGAATGCCATAATAGCAGGATCATTTTTCTTAAGTGGAAATACTGACTGCTAATTTACTTAAAACACCGTTCCCTACTCGTTGCAATTCTTTGTAAGTCTGTAAGGAAAATATTTTTTGAAGTAATGTTTCCAAATCCCCTTTCCAAGACCTCGACACACTGCACTTACTCCCTCTTCCTCAAATATCTCCCTAATACACACACACACACACAACACACACAACACACAACTCTTATGGAAGCTGAAGAATATGTCATAATTCCTGCCATTTATCATTTAGGTCAGAAATGGCCATACTGATGTTTTTACTTCTGCTCTGTAATTTGGTTCTAAATGATTTGAAATGTAAGCCCCGTAACCCCTTTCAAAAACGAATTACATTCTTGATTAGCTATTTTAACAGCTGACCACAACAACATTGGCTTTTTTGATGCTTTTGTCCTCAGTTTTAAAGTTTGTCTTTTACTTAATCACTGCCATGTTTAATGTTCGTGTTTCCCGTTACTTTTTGTATCCTCTGTTTGATTACTTGCCAGTCAGTATTATTTGTGCAATTCTACTGATGTATTCTTTTTCGACAACCAACTCAACCAATTTCAAACATTTCTCACTATTAAACAAGCCACGTCACTTGATCCTATGATTTTGTACTGTTTCAAGTAGTTCGGCTCATTCCATTTGTAAACTTCAATTTACTCATTTTATTACCATTGTGACAGGTGTGTAATCAACTGTTGTTGTTGTTGTTATTTTTTTTTACCGACGAATTATTATAAACACCATTACTTATGAATCTAGATACTTTGTAGTGAAGCACAGCTAAGACTTACTGTGAGTTCGGACATCTTGCTTTCCATTTCTTCTGGTGCAATCTGAAATTCTGGCGAGGCTATTTTCTGTTCTGCGTGACCAAGCCAAGCTAACTCTGTTTTCAAAGAGGCTTGGAAATTCTGAAACTTCTTAACCGTCTTCTCAAGTTTAGAATGACGCATATCAACTTGCGTGTTGACTTTACTCCATCTTTCAAGGAGCAACTTCAAATCTTGGTTACCTGGATCTCCAACTCTGTCAACGGCATTTTCTAAATTCTTAATTTGGTCTTCTCTAGGAGTCATTTCTTTTGTTTTGATTTCCTATAGAGAATATGACAAATGTTAGACTGATGAATAAATGAAATGCCTTCAGTTATTTTTTATTATTCTGAATGCATTTTCGAAACCAAAGCTTGATACGTTGTATGAAACAAGATTGTAATGTACGCTTATTACTGCTATTTGTTTTGGCATCAACAAAACCTTCGAAGCAAGACCTAAATTATCATTTATTTTTCCCCTTTTGAATTGTAAATAAAATGGTGTTCGCATATGTTGATTTTTGAAAACTAAACAGAAAGAGGTTAACAGGAACAAAATCAATTCTCTGTTAAATGTTTGCATTCGACAGCGATTTCTACGGTAAGTCGTTTTTGGGTGGCACTTTCAAGCAAATTTTGAAGTGTCGCACACGACAATTATAAGCACAAGGATTTAAAACCGGGGTTTGTGCTGGGGTGATTAAACAAAATTTTAGGACTTTTTAAGGAGTTTTTAAGGGCCAAAAACAATTTTTAAGGAGTAATTTTTTGTGTTTCTTTGACAAAAAAGAATTAACTGCCATTGTTTCTGTTTATTGTTCGTGCACAATATGCTGCTGCAATATGCTGCTGCAACTTCCTATTTTTATTGGTTTAAGATGTGTATGATTTTGCAACAACAATTCACATTTTATAATTTTTATGGTACTCTGCTTTTGCAATACTCTAGTCTGAAGATTGCTAGACAAGAAATAAGGAGTCTTTGCTGAAATTTGTAAATTTAAGGAGTTTTTAAGCGCCCTTAAAAATGTAAATCAAATCTAAGGAGTTTAAGGAGTAGCATGAACCCTGTAAAACAAAACGGGAACAGCTCATTAATAACAGTTCACTTAGATGCGCTGTTGGTATGCATTTGCCTCCTTCTCCATTTGCTTAAAAGTTTTTGTCTGTGCACTTAAGCTTCATGAAAATAAGAGTTTATCGTCTGAGAGGAGCCCTACCTTTATGGCGCTGAGCTGTTTTTGTAAATCTCTCGCATCTGCAGTAAAACCCGGCTGTTCAACAAGTATAACTTCAACCCTTCTCAACCAATCCTCCAACTCACGGACTTGGTAGGAGATGTTTGAGAGAAACTCCAGCCTTCAAGCAAGGAAACAAAAACTAGCTACATGAAACAATAAAATGTTCAAACACTAAGCTCTAAAAAGCAACGTACCATAGTACAAGCTAAGCTAAATCCTTTTACGAGCCAAGTGGCGCATTGGAGCCGTTGCTTATCTCCGGTTTCTGTAGTTTTAAGCGGATGAGAGTCATTGACTAACCTGGGTGGGACACTAATCCATCGCAGGTTAGCCACCAGCAGAGGCTAGTGCTCATTTTACCGACCTCGGGAGGATGGAAAGCTGAGACAGCTTTGATGGTAAAGAAGGTCACACAAATGTTCAACACTTGGCTAAGCCGGGAAGAAGGTGTTCACCATAGTACAACAAACACCTTCTAATAAATAGCCAAGAAAGCACACAACGACCAAGTGCTGAAGTTAACCATGCACTAACAGTAAATATGAATAACATTTCGAGTCAACGAATTATGCCAATTACAAATATTTAAAATCCGCTTACAAATAACTACATTTGTTAAATAACTTTGTTACAGCCTCTACCCGTATATTTATAGTGACCAACTGTGATCACTTGATCACTCTCCTAAATTCTTTGCCATTTGTAGGTATCAACACCATGCCCGAAATAACTGCCAGCCAAGTGCCAAAACGCAGGTCAAATTGAAATGCTGGCAGAGTGAGACCAAAAAGTCTTTGAGCTAACAACTGAAAGATCAACAGGGAACTCAAATATTGATAAGGGCTGGCCAAAAATTAAATGGACTGCCAAAAATAATTTGATGTTAGTCCATCATTTTTTCACCCTGCAACACCCAACTTCTACCCACTATAAATGACAACCAATACTAGGTACGGAATATAAACCATGAAACATACGTTTTTTCCAGTTCATTGGCAGCTTTCGTTACATCTTTCCATTCTTCTGTGACAAGATCAACTTTGTGTTGAAACTGGGGATCAACTTTCTTTTTTACTGTGTTGCGTAAACTGTTGAGCTGTGGTTCACGGAACGTGCGCTTCTCTTTTTGTAGCTCCTAGAAAAAAATATTGAGATTATGTTAACCCTTTAACTACTGAATGTTTAGAGCTCAAAGTCACAAAATTGCTTAAAAATTGTCAACGAGATTTACGTTCACGAATATTCACATTTACAATTATTCACATTCACGATTATTCACATTCACGATTATTCACTTTCACGAATATTCACATTCACGAATATTCACATTCACGATTATTCACATTCACGATTATTCACATTCACGATTATTCACATTCACGATTATTCACATTCACGAATATTCACATTCACGATTATTCACATTCACAAATATTCACATTCACAAATATTCACATTCACGAATATTCAAATTCATGAATAATCACATTCACGATTGTTTACATTCACGATTATTCACATCACGAATACTAACATTCACGATTATTCACATCACGAATACTAACATTCACGATTATTCAGATCACGAATAATAACATTCACGAATATTCACATGGTACCTTTATTTTACGTAGTTCTGAGTCCACATCTTCCAAGTTTAGAGTCACTGTGGACTTTTCCTTTAAATTATTATCAGCCTGGCTTAGCCAGAGGTGAAGGTCGTTTAGAGTGCTTTGAGCACTTTCCTGGAGGGAAAAAAAGACCAAAGAGTCAGTGCCAAAAGTAATAGAAAAATAGCTGGTCACTGGTCCGCTTGGCAGCAATTTATTTTAAACTTTGCATAGAATACTTTTACTTTATTTTTGACGAAGAACTTTTCTCTTCCTCTGTAATTGATTGCATAACAGATTATTTTATTATCACAGCCAAACAACTGAAATGGTTTCACAAGTTAAATAAATAGAACAAATCAAATAAAAAAAATGAATGAAAAACATAGCAATCTCAAACAGATAAAAATTTATAAGTGAAGATCGCCAATCTGATCTAAGTACTGCAACGTTCAGTACATCTACTCAATATGGGTATAATTTCATCTCGCTTTATCCAAAACATGAAAAAAATTAAGATTCTGTATCCAAACTCGAACTAAAACTACTTGGTGGGCATACAGTTGATTTATAAAGTCTCTTAGGATCTGTATATCTGATTGTCAACATTTACCTATTTTTGTACCTGATTGTGAACATTTTACCTATTTATGTACCTGTTTGTCAACACTTTACCTACTTATGTCCCTGATTATCAATATTTACCTTCTGAAAAACCTGATTGTCAGCATTTTACCTATTTATGTCCCTGATTGCAAACATTTACCTATCTATGTGCCTGATTGTCAACATTGTACCCATTTATATTCCTGATTGTGAACATTTACCTATTTATGTACCTGATTGTCCACATTTACCTTCTTAAAAGCCTGATTGTCAACATTTACCTATTTATGTACCTGATTGTCCACATTTACCTTCTTAAATGCCTGACTGTCAACATTTACCTATTTATGTCTCTGACTGTTAACGTTTGCCATCTTAAATACCTGATTGCAAACATTTACCTTTTTATGTTCTTGATTGTCGACATTTATGTATCTAGTTGTCACCATTTAAATAAATGTAAATGTTACCAAGAAAAATAAACCATTAATAATAGTGTGGTTACCACGCGACAAACCACTTACCTGATCTGTAATCTGTACAGGGCTAGCGTCTGTTGTAGATTGTCCATCAAACATTTCCACTGATGCTTCAGTGCTGGGAGCCGATTCCTGGTCCACGAGTTGCTCTGTTATACCAATTACCTCCTCACTAGGATCTTGCATCTCTTTCAAAAGCTGTTCAACCTCTTTTCCTCCCGCTGATACAAGCAGCGGAAGCTTAGCCTGGAAAAGTAAACGGGGAAAGGTCATCTTGACTGATTTTCTCTTTTTTGAAAACAAAAAAGTGTTATTCAAACAGAAATAACACAAAATATTACACTAAAATCAGTTAACTTGTGTTCCAGCCAGCAAGCGAAACACATAACAAAAAGACTGAATTCAACATAATTGCAATCTAAAAATGGCCATCCACGCTATCTGTCTATTGAAATCTCCAGTTCTACTCCTAAACAGAACATTGTTATTAATATTTTAGATTATAACTCGGAGTTCTACCCACAGCGGTGCTGGGCCACACTACTCTTATTCATTCTTCACTCTAGCCTTTCCTTTTCTTTTCTTCCCAAAAATAAATAAAAGGCGCTTTTTAAACGCTTGTGGCTTCTGTGATTAATAGTTAAGAAAATTTATAGTAAAGAAAACCTTGTGAATCTAGTTTAGGACGTTTTTTTATACTCACATCACTTATTTACGTTGGGGATTGGGAAGTTTATCGGCTGACAGTTGAAGGATTCCGAACGATGTTTCCAACTTTTGCGGGCTTCCTGTGTTATTTGGTAACTTACCTTGGCCTCCTGTTGTAGTGTTACGGACTTACCTGGACGATGACATAGTGGCTACCGTCTATCGACGCAGTAGCCACACAAAAAAGAATGAAAATTGAAAAGTATTGGTAAAATTTTCCCATAAAACAAGCTCAAAACAACATGTTTTCTTTGACAGAGTACCATTTTGGTCAACTCTATCCTGGGTTACTTTTTTCAGGCCAGACAAGTCACATGTCTGTAACCATAGCAGCAGATTGCAGATCGATCAAATGATCACAACGAACCTCCGCAATGCTACCTTCTCTCTGAGGAGAACTCTGTAACTTGATTTCAATTCAGTTGTAAAACCCCTAAAAAAGAAACTTCTTTATCGATCTATATTTTACGACCAACCTACCATTTCTGGTGTGGTAGACTTCATGACTTTGACACTAGTAAAGACTTGTTCCCGGCTCAGAGCCTGCTTCAAGTTCCAGTGTCGAGTCCTCCACAGAGTTAGAAGATGTTTGTACTGTATCTCCAATCTACAGTTTATCAGGAAAGAAATTATCAACTACAATTATAACTTATCACTTATATTTCTCAGTTGGTTTAGTAGAAAAAACAAGAGGAAAAACAAAGAGACTTGGGGAAATCTGTTCAAAGGAAATGGAAGAAACTGAATGGTCAAGGTGCAAGATTGAACACTTCAGTGGCTGGAAAGAAGGATAAAGGCATTCTCTGGTGTTAGCCTTATGTGGCATGAAGTGGAGTAAGCAGATTTTTCTACAACGAAATAGGACAAGAGTCAAGAGAAATTTGCAAAAACATGGCCGGTGCAGTGGTAAGATTCTGCCTTCCAACCACAAGCTAAGGTCTCTGGTTCAAACGGGCTCTGCCAAGAGTTGAACAGTTGTATGACCTTTTTTGCCAATTTGACTTGGCTTTCCATACTTAGAAGGTCGGTAAATGAATACCAGCTCCTCTTAAAGGGCTAACCCATGATGGATTAGTGTCCCGTCCAGGGGGAGTGAATGACTCTCATCAATTTAACACAACAGAAATCAGAGATAAGCACTACCTCCAATGGGGCACTTAGGCTGGTAAATGGATATAGCTTTTTTCATGGTTGCCACTATTTACTAAACGTGAAATTCAAGGACTTTTCCAGGACTTTCCATGACCTTTTCAAGCAAATTCAGGACCTATTCTATCAAATAAAACTTGATTGCTTTACACATACATTTCTTTTCAAATATCAGTTTAACAATGCACATACTGGATTAACAAGCTTTAGAAGATTTGTTTCTGGACAAAAATCAAGCCTCCCGCAGTTGTGGTTTTTGTTTTAGAGTGATGTTGCATCAAAAATATTTTAACAAACAGCTTATTCTTATTATTTTGGGAAGTAAGGAAAGAAATTTTTTGTCCATTCCAGGATTTTCAAGGACAACAACCCAAATTCAAGGACTTTCCAGGGACTGGAATGTTTCTTCCTCAATTCCAGGACTTTCCAGGATTTTCAATTACCATGGCAACCCTGTTTCTTATCAAAACAAACTATAACTCATAAAATCATAAAAATTATGTTAAATCACAATTATATTCATTTCTGAGAGTTTTTATATCCCTTTAATATTTTTTGAAGTGTTTCAACAGTACAGCTCGATTTTTGTTTGAGGTCTTAGTTTCGTTTACTCCTTTTACACACCTTTTTTGAAAATTATAAAAAAATAAGGATTAAAAATTATGTCGTGACTTTTAACCCAAACAAAAAGTTTGTTGTCATTGTTTGGTAAACAATGAAAACATGGATTATTGTTAGCAATTAAGTGTTCAAACAAACATTATCTAGGAAGAGGTTTCTAGAATATATGAAAACCCTTCTCTGATATGTCAATTTTGGGAAATGTATGTACTGCTAGAGTAAACAGCTGTTTTTTGGCTGGTAAAGATTAAGAAAAGGCGAGTTGCAGAGCTCAAAATAGCATAAAAGATTAATTAAACAAGGTAACAAACGGCATGGCTAAATCCTTTTACGAGCCTATGTGGTCCATTGAAGCTGGTGCTTATCTCCAGTTTCTGTAGTCTTACGCGGATAAGAGTCATTGACTCCCCCTGGACAGGACACAAATCCATCGCAGGTTAGCCCCCGGCAGAAGCTGGTACTCACTTTACCAACCTCGGGAGGATGGACAGCTGAGTCAACTTTGGCAGAAAAGAAGGTCGCACAAATGTTCAATACTCAGCTGAGCCTGTCGGTGTTGAACCTGGGACCTTGTGGTTCCAATGCACAGATCTTACCACTGCGCCAACCACACCGCCATCAACAAACGGCATAACAATAGGCTATTTCCAAATTCCATTCCACTGATCATAGCCAAAACCGTCAAGTCGAGGCCAAGTACTCACTGTTCATAAATTTGCCGTATTTTTGAGCACTTGGTCTCGACTTGATGTTTTTGTTTGTCAGCAGTGGAGCGTAATTCGTAAATTGTCTATTTGAATCAAAATGCATGAGTGCATTAATACTATTCCACAATTAACACAACTTCCTAAACAAACAAACCCATCCTTTCCATACAACCACATTATTGCCATTTCACCCACCTTGTTGAAAGCTCTTTTGCTTCAAGGTCTGGGGCAGGAATAACAAAACACACTGAAGGGATTTCACACTCTTGGCCTGTTGGATCTAATACCTATTACAAAAATACATAAAATCATCAAGTGTCAAGCATTAAGCAATAAACAAATAAAACTGATTCTTCTGCTACTAATTTATTATCTAAGCTATATAGATAGATAAGTAAATTCCTATTGTAATAAAGTATATTTGTATTTACATATAAATCCAATTAAAAGCAAAATGTGCTGATGGATACACATGTAGCAGTAAGATTTTAAGAATAACAAAAAAAACCTCAAAACTATTCAAATCTTGTTAATGACCAAGTTTCAGACCAAAGATATTAATTTGATCATCAGAATGAAATAAACTCCAGTTCAAATCAATCAACTTTATATAAAGAGGATGACATTTAACAGATAAACTGATAAACTAGTGGTCCTCATATAAATACACTCTTTAAAATAAATCAAAAATAATTAATAAAAATACTAAATTAATCCAAAACTCTAAAAATACTTGAAAAATATCAAAACATTGAATGTATATACAATATTTAAAAAGCAACTGAAGAGAAACTGAGATAAATCAATTTAAACAACACAGTGATTTAACTCTTTGTAAGAGTCGTAAAACTGTTTGATAATTTGTGTCCCAAAAGTGCTAGTAGAGACGTTAGCAGTTTTTATCGATAGCGGGAGCGAATTCCACAATTTACAGGTGATCTGCCACCTTCAGTCTCCAGGCGGTAGCAAGGAGTGACAAAATTTTTGTTGCTATATCTGCCTGAGGACCCTGACTACTTCTCCAGTTAAAAAACATTTTACAGTATCATTGTTATTTTACTTTTTAATAATTTTAATATAAACATTAGATATAAAACCCATACACATTATACAAGTCCATAAAACCAATGTTATATAAAATTAATACACAGTTATCAATACTGTATATATATTTTTTGAAATGAATCAAAAAACTGACATCGCATATAAAAAGAATAGTTTATACTTTTGTGTGTGTTAGTGCCATGTCCTTTGATGTGTTTGCAGATCTCCAAGGTCTTATGTTTTTTAATGCGTTGATGAAGGTGTCGGCATGCATACCTGACATAACCTGCATCACACAGTTAATTAACTAATTAATTAATTAATTGATAAGATCAAGGAAAACAAGCCACCCCTTGTTAGCCAACAGTGCTTATTATTAGTATAGGTAATCGAATGGGGCCGAGTCCAATTTGGGAAAAAATCACCCGTCGTTTGGCCAAATTGAAGTTAATTGCCCGAGCCTTGATCAAGGCA
>JAOCNB020039672.1:0-13229 GCA_026546465.2 Palythoa caribaeorum | reverse complement strand
CATGGTCATCTTTTAGTGTGGGTCTACCGCTAACACTGTGATCGCCTTTCTTTGCATTTCAATCTTTTTTGTCTTCTCACAAAGGATGAGCAAGAAAACCATGTGCTTTGAGCTGGTGTCGCGATGAGTCATGGGAGCAAAAAACATTTTGTCTGGTCGACAACGACGACGACCACAATGACGAAAAAACAAACTTATTTCATAACTTGGCTCCACAGGTAGCCCAGTAATAAACACTTTATTTAACGTCAGTTGTAAAGGAATTGGTTCCACTTTTTCCTAGCCAGAGGCTAATACTTTAATTGCTCAACCGCTCAGATCTTGGCGTGCAAGACAATTTCAGAGAGGGAGAAAAACTGGAATACCCGGGTAAAAACCCTCGGACTCAAATTGAGAGACAAATCTCATCCCTCATACTCCTCATGCGGATCCAAGGATTCGATCCCAGGTCGTACAGGTGAGGTGACCGTCATCGGCTTAACACAATAGAGACAGGAAATAAACACGGGCTCCAATTGGCCACTTAGGCTCGTAAATGGATTTAGCTTAGCTAGCATGTTATGTTAGCTACCAATAAAGATGTAACAAAAAGATTAGGTTATTTTAAGAGTAACCTGAAATCAAAAATGCCCTTCGACGTATTCCTTACAACGTAATTTTTTTGTCACTCAATGTAAATATTTAATGGTCCATTAAATTAGTTTCCAGACTTACCTCCAAATGAAATGCCCGGAAAAGTATCACCTTTCCTGGTAACTCCCGTTATGCTAATGTGGTAGTAACCAAAATTATCCAGGCCTGTGATAATAGTTTCGCGTGTTTCCTTCCTTGTAGTAAAGTTCATCCTTGGCTCACTGACGGATTCTCCACCAATTGATAAGAGCTGATATGAAACTCGATAAGCAATGAGTAACTCAGCAATTATTTCATCTTCGATCGGTTTCCATGAAACAGGAATTGCATCCAAGGTTGTATAATTTAAAGCAGTTACATTCTTGGGCGAGATTCTTGTTTCTGGTTATACAGAAAAAAATAAGAAGTAAATACATTGGTTAACGTTATTAGTCAACTAATTTAAGATTTGCGATAAAAAGCAATGCAGTCCTTATAAAACAAGTTAGCTCGATAAAAACATTTGGAAAACAAAAATGGATCGACTAGCAGTAACAATACACAAAAACATGCCGATAATGCTGATTTGTAATAACTTTCAGGAAATTCATATGGGAGGAACTTATTAAAAATTGCTGTGACCTCTTTCTTCGAAAAAAGGAACTTTCGTATAGCTAAGAAAAGATAGACCAACTCAAAACGTTCAATTAACCAATTAGATTTAAAGATCTAATGTAGAAGACCACCATGAACTATTGTCGGAGGTAAATAAACACAATAAAAAGAACATCTCGTAAACTGACATACCTTTCTTACCAGCCCGTATTATATCATCACTTTTTGGGCTTTCTCCAATGCTATTGTACCCCGTTACAGCGACACTGTAGTTTAAATTTTCCCCCAGCTTGTCGATAAAAATTACGGTTGTCTCCACTGATACATTTAATATGTTTATTGTATTATTATCGTTAACTCTGTGATACTGAACTCTGTACCCCAGCATTACACCATTACGATGGGCTCGGGGGATACTTCTCCAACGAACCATCAGGGAAGTTGGTGTCGGAGCGTCAAAAGTGACATAGCTCGGAGGTGCCGTTGGTTCTGGTGAACGTGGATGTAAAAAGAAATTTGAAAAAACTGTACCTATCATTTTCTGTGATAAATGTAATATATATTAATGATTATTTCCAGTATAATAACTTTTCTAAGACTTGTATTTTGAAAGACAAGACTATGTTTGTGTAAGGCCGTCCATAACAAATTTATACACTTCTGGAGGGTGTACCACTGACATTGCCCTATGTTAAAGTGCATATGAATGTGAAGTAAAAATTAAGTGTGGTACATAAGCTTGTATATGTTTTTATTAACCAAAATATCCGGTTTTAAACAATTGAAAGCTCTTTTAATCGTTTTTTGCCGGCCTCAGTTAAATTTAGAAATCGGCAGCTGAATGTGTTTCCATTTCGCGGTCGAATATGACGTAGCAAGTGGTGCAAATCGAGGGAGTGTCATGGCGGAACAGAAAAAAAAAAGAGAGGAAGAAAGAATTATTACTCGGTTAGCGGTCCAAACCGAATAGATTGTGATAGTAGGACTGGCACTCCTTGTAAAAATTGTATTATTTTCTAAATGATAAAAAACTGCGAACCACTGGTGTCATCATCAAACTCTTTACCAGTCTCCTGAGACACCACTTCAGGCTTTTTTAGCATCTTGAGTAGTTTTTTATCTCTTCAATTTTACGTGATTGGCGCAGTGCTATAATCTCTATCTTCCAATTGAAAAGTCCCAGTTTCAAACCCCGGCTCAGCCGAGTGTTAACATTTGTGTGACTTTCTTTTCGGTCAAAGTTGACTCAACTTTCCATCCGAGGTCGGTAAAAAAAGTACAATATCAATATCAATATCAATATCCTTTATTTGCATTCCATTACAGTATATGTTGCAACGGTTTTTCTATATGTATAACATTTAACATTTCGCTATAAATAACATTTGTTACAAATATAGATTTCTAGGTGTGGAATGCCCAGTGTCTAAATTAACCCTAAGGTTTTCTAGTTAGACACTAGGCATGTTAAGTTGTATTTTGTATAGCTTTCCTTATTTTACAAACCTAAACGTGTACACTCACAATTAAGAGAAAAAAGAAAAAAAAAATGAAATGAAATATAAATATAAATATAATACACAAAACTTAGAAGAAGAAGACTAACAGGTTGAAAATGGTGAGTCGTGCTAAGAGCTGTATTGATTGAGTAATAAAAATTAAACAATGATCTAACGAAGCATGATGGGCTTTTTTCGTGTTGTGGACCAATTAAAACGCACGTTCTACCCAAATTATTTTATAAAATAACTTATTACACATTTAGAGTAGATATCCATGTGGTAAAGCAGCGACAAAAAACCATATCAGTGAAACAGGCCATACCAAATATCACATCACTGATATGGTAAACTTACGGTAAAATAGTCCAATGAAAAAGTCCGATATAAAATACTTTCAAAAGCCATGTCGATCGGTTTTAAATACATCATGATAATTATTACAGACCAGTAACTTTTCGGTTATCAATAACTGCGCTTGTAAATCTTTTTCTTACCATGCACTGATGATTATGACGAATAAAATCGAACTATTGTTATAACATTAGACTTGTTTTTCATTTATTGTTGATTGTAGTTCATTAATTAGTTTCCAGGATATTCACTGATTAGTGAGCCAATCACAGCATGCGAAAATCACTATTCACTGGTTGAGTATATACTAATGATAGAAATATACTTGTTCCCCTTTTTTTGTTTATTGGAGATAAAAGAATAAATTTTATTTAGGTACGGAGATCGATTTCCAACTGGAATCCTCGGTCGATTGTTAGCTGGATTTTGGATGGTGATAGGTATCATTCTAGTGATCATCATGGTTGGTTCTATCAGTACATCTCTGACTACCGTCTCTATAGACATCAACGTAGCTCTCTATGGCACAAAGGTCAGTTAGCCTAGTAAATTAACATTTATCGCAATTTTGCTACCTTGGTTCATGAAAACAAGACTAGATAATCAGCGAAATAATCGACCTTTATCACGCTTCTGCCATCTTAGATTGAAAAGATGGTGGAAGCATAAGAAAGATCAATTTACTCGGCTGACTATACAGCCTCGTTTTCAATCCAAGATGGCGAAAGCGTGATTCAAGTCAATTTACTTGACTGACTATATCCAGCCTCGTTTTCAATCAAGGTGGCGGAAGCCTGACCTTTATCATGTTTCCGCCATCTTGGATTGAAAACGAGGCTGCTTGGTCAGCCAAGTAAATTGACCTTTATTATGCTTCCGCCATCTTGGATTGAAAGAGAGGCTGGACTGGCATAACAGAGAAAGAATGGTGTCCTTTGGGAGTGCCGACTCTTCTTAGTCAAATTTGTTGAATTATCTACCAAAAATTGGTCTCGATTTTTTTGAAAATTGGCAAACGGGGAGGCTAAATTCCGCAAAAGGTTTGGTTTGCCCGTCTAGTCTTGTTTTCAGTCCAAGATGGCGGAAGTAGGACAAAGTTCTGTTGCTCCGTTTTTTCGTTAATTTTGGTGATATTATTGTCGTCATTTTAGCAAAGAGAACTAAACAAAGGGAAGAGCGTCCGTATCAGTTGAATAGAATATTTAAGGCGGAAAAGTTGAGATTATTTTTATTTTAGAAACACATTTTATGCATACTTGAACAGTTTGCACGTAATGGTGGTATCCTCACTCGGCAGGATGGAATTGTTTTTGTCTTGTTATGCCCATATCACAAGCTAAAAATAGCTTTTTCTAAAGCAGCGTTGGTGTCAAGAAAAATTGGAAAGGATGAACGCTCCTAGCAACGGGCTCCTAGATTTCTTCACAACTGTGTTGGTGTCCAGGTGAATAGGGGAAGATGAACGCTCCTAGTAATAGGCTCCTGGTTTTCTTCACAACTGTGTTGGTGTCCAGGTGAATAGGGGAAGATGAACGCCCCTAGTAATAGGCTCCTGGTTTTCTTCACAACTGTGTTGGTGTCCAGGTGAATAGGGGAAGATGAACATTCCTAGTAATAGGCTCCTGGTTTTCTTTATCACTGTGTTGGGATCAAGCTGACCAGGGGAAGATGAACACCACCAGTCTTGGGCTCCTTGCTTTGTCTACTGCTATAAATAGCTAAAGATGAACGCTCCCAGTATTGAAATCCTGGCTTTGACTACCACTGTGTTGAACTTAAGCTGAATAGGGAAAGATTTGCTACCAGTGCTGGATAATTAAAAACAAATTTAGAAATTGTTTTAACATCTCCTTTTTAATAACTGTGTGTTTTAGGTAGCAACGATACGTAACTCTACTGAGTTTCGAAAAGGCGTATTATCGAACGCAATTGTGAATCCTGGTTAGTACTGACAAGTCATTCTAGTTATACTAGTGATTATTAACAATTTTAATAGTGACAATGGCTTTTTGTCAATTAGATTCTACGGCAATTTGAGCTTCTGTTTTTTGATATTCTTCCGTTCACACACAAACAAACATCTTCACAAAATTCCAATTCGTATTTTTCGAAAACGTTTTTATATTTTTATGTTGCTTCTACTTAGGATATTGCTAATAGAGACGAATTAGTAAATGAGAAAAGTTCGTGTAAATTTGTTTATGGTAAAACTTTGCAACTGACTGAGTGCTGGGTTTTTTAAAAAAAATTATTTGCTGTTCCAAAAACTCAAAAGTAAGAAAAAAATTACATACATCGGAGTTTAATCTTCCGATTGATCTTTGTTTTAACGAAACTTGTGTACAGGCCTGTACATAGATTCACATATTTACACGTTGTTGTTCATGCTTAACATCTACGTTTCTTAATCGATTATTTTAATATTCTTTAGTTGGTATTGATCAAGTTAATAAGCCCCACAAGCCTCTTGTCTTAAAGCATCAAAATGATGTGTAACCACAAACAAGGCGAGGAAGGTTGATTAATGAGGAAAAGAGAATATTAACCCTCGGACGTCAAGGCTATTTATCGTAACAAATTAATCCAAACAGGGATACTTTCCCCTTCCTTCCCATTCCCATCTAACATTTGTTTTACTAGAACTTTGTCAACCCAAATTAGAAGGTACAAAGCTTGATTATCGAAGTTTTTAAAACTAATCATCTTATGTCAGTTTATTGGTTTCTATGGCAACAGTGTCATCAGTTGATGACGTAATTTTGCAAAATTTTGTGAAAACTTTTTAGTTTTTTTTTCATGTTTTTTGAATAAATCATTGGTAAGTTGTGTATTTTAGACTGTTTCATTACCTTTTATGACATTTATGTTTGCGTACTGATATGAAAAAAAAAATATAATTTGAATTTATTTTTAAAATTTTCTGTTTTTCCGGGAGGCTGTAAAAAATTTCTATTTAGGATACAAACACAAAACGTGTATACTCATAATAGCTAACGAGAATTTGGTGGGCAACACTATAACACTTTGGAAAAATAAAACAGAGGGGGCAGGGGTCCATTTGACCGCCCCCTTCCCCCTTCCTTGGACGTTCGTGAGTTAAAATGACTCCAGTTAGAAAAGAGGCCTATAAAAACTAGTTTGTGAAACAAGAAAACATTCCCGTCTGATTGCTTACTTATTTTCTTACTTCTAGAGGGCCCGTATGACAATATTCTGGAAATTCGAGAAGCTCTAAAGTCGCGTGTTGTTAAAGGAGCTCTGCTGGACACGTATGTAGCAGCGCACAACGAACATTTACTCTTTGACCACGAGATACTAGCAACTAAAATGTTTGATACATCTTCTGGTTATGGGATTGTACTTTCTGGGGAAGCACTCTATGTTGAAGAACGATGTCGTGAATACATCGCAAGAAATACTGCAACATTGACTAGAAATCTTGAAAGAAATACAAAAACGGTCCAGGTAAAATGTGCATTTTTATTTCTCTTCATGTATCTGCACTCAAAACTCGTGTTTTCTGTCTTTTTTGATAAAATCTGAAAATGTTGTGTTTTTGATTGGTCAAAGATAGTATGGTACATTGGAATGACGAAAAAGTTCCACACAACAAAATTTACCATTGAAGCTCTTCATCTCGTACTTTGTTGCCCTTTTAGTCTTTTATGGAATGGAATTATCCAGTAATTATCTAAAATTTCCTTTGAAATTTCCGCAAAACGCGAAGCGGCCGCCATTGTTATGGTAGGTTGTCAAAATCAGTGAATTTCGCTACTCGAGGACTATTGCTAATGTTCCCCAGCAGCGCAGCCAATAAATACGCAGGATTAGCAATAGTCCCCTAGTTGGGTGATACTAACAGTAGTTCACTTTCTAGCTCTTTTCGCGCTGGTTTTGCGTCAAAGCGAATTTAAAACCTACACTAACGAAATGAAAAAAGCGGAACTTGACACTGGAAAATATTTAATCAGCTACAAAACAGGATGGTTGTTTTTCAGAAAAGCAATGCTTACCTTGACCAGACCTGCCATCAACCGATACTTGGAGAACGAGCCAATCAATAAGTCTTTTTAATTAGTTATCAGTCCACAACTCTTCGGATTGAATAAGATTGCGTTGTTTCATAAAAACTCTGACGAAATCAGCTGTACGTATCCAGTGATTTCGGGAGACAATTTCCCAAACAATTCCTGCAACTTTTTTTGTAAGTTAATATTGACCTTGCTTAAAGCAAGAATACGTTAGCCCTTCTTTTTCACTTTTCCTGTTAGTCTTACGATGCAATGAAAATTATATTTAAAGAGGGACTTCTTCAAATCTCCATTTTGGTTCAGATTCTTTGTGTCAACTATAAGTACTTGGTATTTTGCAAACATATACGACCGTGAGTTGAAGCATGAAAACGAGTTTCAACTTTTGGCGCAAGCATGGATTAAAATTTAAATTTAATAGGAGAAAATAAACATGAAAACCTGGATTATTTGATATAACGAACCAAATAGTCCGGTCCCCAGGCACTTTGTCAAATCGAGGTTTCACTATATAACTTTAGGCCGCGGAAAGTTACTGTCTCCCCACTTACCCGAGTGTCATCGACAAAGCTTTTTTAAAGTTTTATTAGACTCAAGAATATTCTCTCTTAAAGGCACCGCCAACAAGCCAGTCAATAGAGAGAAGCACGGGACTGTTTGATGTACGTTCACCTTTGTTCATAGCCTCGTTTGCAGGCACGGTGGCCATATTTGGTTTGGCGTTGGCTGCTGGTTTAGCATGGCATTATTTGTATTGGCTACCTCGTGAGAAGGAAATTGACAAACAAGGCGAGTTGTATCAAGAATTTATACATGGCATACTGACTTAGATTTTACTTTATCACATTGTATTAATATTTTTTCTTATTTTTCCTACTAGTTACTTTACATTAAGGGTTTTCAGGGATAGGGGAAGGGTATCTTAAAACTGTTATTTGTCCCAAAATAAAAGCTGGGAGTCTGGGAATGGCATATAGGTATGATGTCACATAAAAGATGTTCACGTGAAAGTTCTCATCATAATCCAATTAATTTCTGAAGGGCGGTTTTTTGTGTAATTTTGGCCATTTGCCGATACCTGAGCTCATCACGAAGCGCTAAGAATGCTTAAACCTTGCCAATATTGAGGAAGTGTTTGTTGGCACAGTGAATTGTGCAAAACTGTAGACACGATCAATTTGATCAGTCAACAATTTGTCATTCATGGACAAGGGGTCAAATGTGCAAGTGTGTGAGGTCTCTAATGCTGCAATCTGCATTTCCGTAAGTTTCATCAATAGGTTACATTATCTGGATGAGTGTTTTTGTTGAAAGCAAGCCTGGTTAGAGACTTGTAAAAAGTACAATTATTTTGGAGGGCAACTCTTCCGCGCGAATTTTTTTTCAAATTCCCAAAAATATTAATATATAATATGATCTATGATTTTATGCGCGTATTACATAATATAGAATATTTAAGAAATAAAACATGTTTTCCGTGCCTTCATTACCTGGTGAAAACCGAAGTGAACGTTTGGGAGAATTCGAGAGCAGATCAGTGAAAACCCGTGGCGCAGTCGAGGGTTAATTTTTCACCTGCTCAAGAATTCTCACAAACTTTACCGAGGTTTAGACACCATGTGCATTAAGGTTGTTGTGCTAGATGTGTAAATAAATAAATAAACCTTTCGATTTGTTTCTTCACTTTGCAGCAGTAACGTTAAACGAAAACAAATCAAAGTTAGTTCTCGAAATGACTGCCTTCGTCAACACCTTTAGAGAAAATGCGTTGGCAAATCTACGAAAAATGAAAGACAGACACCAAAGACAACAACTACAGATTCTGCGCAGAAGAAAGCTGGAATCAACTTCCCAGACGAACAGGGGGTCCACTACAAATGAAAATGTATGAAAAAGAAGTATTTAGAGAGGAGCGGGGAGGGGAAAAGAAAGGACCTCATTCATTTTAATATTCTTTTGTCTACATTCAAATTAGCTCAACTAATCTCGTTTTGGGTAACATATTATTTTGAAAGTCTAAGTCAAGAACGAGGCAAGTTGGGCTAATTTAAATACAGACAAACGAATATTCAAATCGCCGCCATTTATTACAGTGCTCGCCTTTTAGGAACGACCCTGAATTCGACAGTTATTTTAATTTTAACTTGATTTGATTTGATTTATTTTAATTCAATATGGTTTAACTAATGGTCCGAAGAAGAAGTAGGTAGGTCAACTGCATGGAGTGTGTAGAAAGGCGTTAATTGTAATATTGTTAAACCGTCAGTCTCATTGGCTGAACTTTGAAAATCGACCGTATCTTCATAACTAAGCAAATTTCTTTCTTTCTAGTGCACTCATTCATTCCCTTCTAGTGGTAATATTTTTTCATTAAATTAAGACAACTCGCATGTGGGGAACAAAGAAAATCAGATGGTTTTTTGGCTTTTATTTTAGAACCTTTTGATTAACTAATATTTTGTAACACAAAAGAAACATTCATTTTTAGAAAATAAAGTTTTTTACATTTGACTTTAAAACCATGTTATACACAGGTTGATGTATTCCCAGCACGAAATTTAAAAATTCGGGTATGGGAAAAGCAAAATTTAGCTTATGGAGCTTTTTTGCACAGAGGTTGTTCTATTGGTTATCGTTTTCTTTTTTTCCATCTGTTTTACCAAATTAATACCTTTCATCCTGAGCATGATAGGCGCCATTTAAGAAGAAAAAAAGAAATAGCATTGCACGGCGGACTAATTTGCATATGGTTCTCAAGAGATTTCCACTGACCACAACAACTCACCTCTCACCAGTCAGCTGCTCCTTGAGATCATTTACCACTTTCCAAAGTGGTAAATGAAAAATTCTACAACTAAAATCCCTGCTACTTTGTTTTAAAAAGAGAAAAGCAGCTTTTGAGTTTTGTATTTCGTATCTCATCGGTACCTGACAAATAGTTTAATTCCACTGATCAGTAAAGTTTCGTGTTTTTGTGGCAATTTTAACAATTTCCTTTACGTGAGTAAGGTTATCATAACAAGAATAACTGAGTTTTACGGCTACTGCTTTTGGTTGCCGGTATTTTCTTTTCCAGTCTGGTTTATTTCCTTTTTTTTCTTTTTCAAATTCCTTTCCTCATGAGCACAACAGGCTCAGCTGGTGGAGAATCGGTAAATCTATTTATTTCGGGTTGTGGGTTCCAGTCCCGCTTGGGACAGAGATTTCTCTCTTTCTCTGGGCGAAACTATTTCATTCCTTTCCTCTTTAATGGAGCCTGTTGTGCTTAGGAGAAAAAGAATTTAAAAAAGAGAAAGGTAAATAAAATCAGTCTGGAAAAGAAAAAAACGGAAGCACTAAAAAGCAAAATACCTTTGGGCAAAGAAAGGTTGCCTTCTTCTTACTCGGACCATTACTTGATACAATTTTGGTCTGTTTAGATATCTTGCATGTTCCACTGACACTTTTCATTCACCAAATTAGGTTTAAAATCGGTGCACTTTTTAACCCTATCAACGAAGCATGCTCTGTTGAACAAGCAACTGAAATGTGAGTGTTTTATTTCTATTTCTAGTTTAGTTGCAAGACAAGAAAAATTCGTACACGTTTTTTAATTGTTATATGTTTTTATTTTCAGTGCAACACCATGACAACCGCAAGCAATCGTTTTACACCTCGGTATATTGAAATAGAAATCGGTTCTCCACACGGCATTAGACTAACAAGTGCCCGCGCAATGTTGTCACCGAGAAGTCCCTTGCAAAATAGTGGGGCACCGCTTAACAAACTGCTCTCCCCACCCTCCCGACCCTGCGTGTTTGTCGTAACACCACATTCTGGTGAATATACACAAGAGACAGAAGAAGAATTTAACACACGGTTTTGACGAGCTGTACAAACTTTGTTCAGTATATTTAACAATTATCCTACAAAATGGAGGTGACTACATAGTGAAAAAAACTAAAGATTATTTGGATTATTTTTCAAAACAAGTGAGGGAAGGATTTAAGGGGAAATGTTGAAATTGGCATTTTTTGACAGAAAATTGAGGTTTTTAAGTTTTTAGTTAAAGTGACTATGAAGTGTATTGTTTTTCATAAAATCAAAATATAACCTTTAGACACTGTACATGTCCTTGTAAATTTAAGAGGATGTACAATCAATACTTTTGATTTCACAACGATTTGAAGGCCAAATTGATTGTTGTCAAAAATGGCTAGGCCCTAATGGAGACTGGTGACGAGGTCAGACTGCTGTTACATAATTTTGTTTGCAGGCTTTGAGTGAGTCTAAAGGTCACAAGCAAACTTAGAGTTGTCAACCAAGATTAAACTGTCTCTCTTAATTTTTATATTCCGTTGGAAATCAGTTCTAAGACTCTTTCTTAACTTTGTAAATTTATTCTAACTGTGTTCTTCCTGCATGTACCTGTACGTAGATGCTAAATAAGGCTTCTAATATGAACCTGACCTAGTGTACCTGGCTCGATTCAGTAAACTTCACAGTTATTCCAGGTGTCTATAAATGATACCAAATCTGCTTTTTTCCTTGCACCGTCCATGCAGCTTTTACATCTAAATTTAATGAAATATCCTTACATATATAATAATTATTGTTTTTTGTTGTAAAGATTATAAGAAACCGATGATATCAAACAAAGATGAGCTGAAGTGCTATGTTGAACATTTATACTCTCAATCCATCAGAATAAAGTGCCTAAAGTTATGTTTAAAGTCAAGTGTATTTCCTAGCTTGTTTTGCATTTATATTGCTAGTAAAAAAGGTTTTTTAAGTTTATAGCTCCAGAGAACGTCTTGAAATCTTTTTTCTTTACTCAAAATACACAAGGTTCCAAAATTCCTGTAAGGTTGAGCGGCCAAATGGCCTCAGTTGGTGTTAGAAACAAAAAAATGGCGGCATTAGAGTTCAAATTTCGGACCCTGGGGGAAAACACTTATTTTATAGCAGGAGTGCTAAACGGTCAAATTTGTAAACAAACATGAGTCAAATACTGTCAAAACACAATGAAACAGGCGATGCTGAATTCTAACTTTTTGACATCTCATGACCCCGAAATCTCAATATCATTATTTTAAGGGTTATAGGCAAATGCAGTGGCAATATCACGTTTTTGAATTTAAGCCAAAAGGTCCTTGCTTCACGTGTGGAAAGTAGTAAAGCGAAACGATGAGTGTTAAGAATCGATGTTTGAGAAGCAGATTTGCAACAAAAAGCCATGCACCAAAATTTTTAAGAAATAGAAAATCAATCTGGTTTATTGTAACCCAATAAAATACTATACAGTAAACCAAATTCATTTTTAATATTTTGGTGGTTTCTTGTCGTAATTGATAATTCTGAAACTTTTAACATTCATCGCTTATTTTGACTTTTTTCACACATGAAAGTTCTGGTTGGCTTACTCACCAGTTACGTGTTGCTATGTGGTATCTAGGCACGTGACCAACTGCTGCAATGTGCCAAGTCAGCCTGAAAAATATAAAATATTCTTATACAAAATTGTTACAAAGTAGAATAGAAAACCCTACTAGCGTAGATCAAAGTGTATAACCTGGACCGTTACAAACACAATTTTGTTTAAAGCACCAAAACTGCTACACCTAACTCTCCCCTCCCCTTGCAACTCTGTTTTAATTGAGCCAACAAGCCATTTGCATGAGTTGATCACATGTCAAGAAACCATAGCAACACGCGACTGGTGAAAAAGCTAACCAGTGTTTTCGCGTGTGGAAAGAAACAAAGCGAAGAGATGAATGTTTACACAATCAGCGACGGTTTGGAAGTAGAAGCCACTAAAATCTAGAAATATTATATAATCAACGTGGTTTATTGTCATCAAATCAAATACGAGACAATATATAAAAAAACAGGTTAATTTTCATTTTCTTATTCTAAATTTGCCGTGGGTCCCTTCTTTTGGCAAGTCTACTTCCAAAACGTTTTTGAGTCTGTAAACAACCATCTCTTCGCTTTAGGCCGCTACACACTAGCCGATTTTTTGTCTTTAAGCTCCCGATTTTTCGTCTCAGACAATTTATCGAATAAAAGGTTTGCCACACACCAGCCGATATTTTGTCGCGAGTCGGCGCGGCAGACTATTTTTATCGGGCCCAGTGCC